>PVJL010002093.1:0-216847 GCA_004026885.1 Lyroderma lyra
AAAAAAAAAAAAACCATGGTAAGTTTCCTGAAAGTTTAATATTAAAATCATTTTTTGACTACAAGTGAAAAATAAGAATGAAGGGAAAATAAAATTAATAAGACTACTAGAAAGTTAAAAACTATTTTCTTTAAAACCCTTGAATTAAAAAGGAAATCAAATCTGTACCTAGACAAGGGGTCAAATGGTAACACTACACCCCTGTTGCAATTGTATAGTCAATGATGCAAGTGGAATTAATTCATATCCTTCTATATTTTAATATGAAGCTAGAATGTAACTGAATAAAGTGAACATCCAAATCCCCCCCCCCAAAAAAAGAGCAAAAACTAATAAAACAATGAGAATAGATATGGCCAAAAATATCCAAGACATTAGAAAACAGGCTCTGTGTAATTTTACAAGAATGAATTTAACGTCTACGTAAAGTAATTTATTATCTGTGGAAGGGCACAAATCTCCAAAACTGTCTGTAGGAAACATCAGTTGTTCAGAGATAATCCAAATTACATGAAAAACAACCAAACAAAAGCAGACAAAAACTGTCAGAGGGGAACGGTTGGAGATTTCTCCCTGTAAAATGAATTCTCTGTTATCTGAAGCAATAGAAAACCTGGCTCACCACGCAGGGCACACACCGTGGGGAAACTGTTCGTTCCAAGAAGGGTGGCGCTCCCTGTCCCTCACCCTCCTGGCTCGTGTCTGGGCAGCATTTGGTATTTGACACCGTTGATTAGGACCACTTACTAAAACATTGTCCTGCATCCTTGGTTTCATTTTCTGTTGACACCTCTCTCCCCTTTCACTGCCTTTTCTTCCTGATGTTACCCACTCCAGGCCCCCAAAGGTCCAGGCTTTGTCCTACAGATTATGTCCTTTGTCTCCATTAATTGATCCCCTTCCCCACTCAAGAAATTAACTGGACTGGCCACATTCTTTGTCTTTTCCTTATTGCACCCACTTTTTGCCCAATTGCTTGGCCAGATCTTGAAATCACTTTTTTGTTGTTGTTATGTTTTTTGTTTTTTGTTTTTCTAGGAAAGAACTATGCAAGGAAAAGTGAACAAAACTTCACTTGATCTTTTGGTTGATGCTAGTCTGAAATGCTGGACCCTCAGAATCTCATTCTTCTGCTCTCCTTTGTGACCCTCTGAGCTTGGAGCTTGGGTCACTTCTCACTTTTGACCATGCCTCCTGCCTCTGATTCCTATTTTGACCCATTTCTGTTCATTTCCAAACACTCAGCATTTCAGTTCACTCTAGATGTCTTTTTTTCAGCTTGAGAACTTGTTCTACCACTAACAAAACTTGACTTCTGCATTCTGTGGTGACATGGTCCAAACTGAAAGCATCATTGTTTTTACTCTGTGTGTGTGTGTGTGTGTGTGTGTGTGTGTGTGTGTTCTGTGCACCTTGACTTAAAACAGCTTGGCACTGTTAAATGTTACTTTATCATTATGGGATTCTTGTTTCAGTGCTTATGTATTTGTGTCACATGTCCATAACTGAGCAGGTACCAATTCTTAAATTACTTGATATTCACCTACTAATTCTGTGATCTGCCTCTAAAGTGACACCTAATAGACATAGTTCAATAGATGATCTCCTGAAGTAGATGCCACGCTCTGAGAGGGCAGGGTTTGACTGCACACCTTTTCCTGCAGCACATAGGAAAGACCCGCTTGCTAGTTGGCTACGTGACCCATGATATCCCATTTTGATTACTTTGTGTTATTTGAAGTACAGACAAATTACCCCAGTTCCCTTAGAAGGTAGAAGACAAAGTGTCCATTAGTTGTTGAATGAAAACCATATTAAATTAAAAAATCAAACAAAAGCATGCAATGTAAAGTATTGAGAAAAAAATAGAGATTTCTAAGTTGGAGACTGATACCCATCTCCTAGCAATAGCGCAGATGAGTAATTGTTTGGAGGGAAAGATACTCGGTCAAACATTTAAACCCTGATTCATATTATTTATGTGCATATATCATACATAACAGACAAATAAATATGAAATACATGCTCATGAAAGAATACTTTCCCGGGGATGTTCTGTCCTATGCTATTTTATTCTATTCTGTTTTTTTAATGCAGGTTGTGATCTTGTAAAGCAGGATTCTCAACAGGGAGTGTCCCCCTACTCCTTAGCAGGGGAAATTTGGCAATGTCCGGAGACATTTTTGTTCATTATCATGCCCTGGGGGTGAGGGGAAGAAGCTAATAGCTTCTAGTGGGTAGAGGTCAGGGATGCTGCTGAAATCCTGCAATACACAGAACAGCTTCCACAACAGAATTCTCCATCCCAAAGTATCAATAACATTGAGGTTGAGAAACCTGGATCTAAAGAGTTATGGCCACGAACCTCAAAAACACGTTTATTTTGGGGTAACCAAGAAGTAGGCTGACCAGCCGTCCCATTGTAAACAGGACAGAAAACAATGGTACTGTCCTGTTTACAATGGGACGTCTGGTCAACCTAATCTTACTGGGCTCAATTCAAGGTGTCCGTAGGCTGACCATGTGTACCATTGGAAATGGGACAGTATTATTGTTTTCTGTCTAGTTTAAAATGGGATGTCTGGTCAGCCTACCAAGAAGGGAAGAACATAGCCTGAATTAATATGCCAAGGTTCTTCTAAAAGGAAGGGAAGAACAATTTCTGTCTTTCTGAGGACCTTGCAAAGTAGACCCATGTCCCCTTATTATAGAGCTTGGTGTGCTCTTTCTTCAAGTTTATGTCATCTGAGAGCCTTAGATCTTTGAGGCCATACAGGGCAGTCTGAGGTTAAAATGTTAATGAAGGCGTCTCTAAGCGTCCATCAAAGCCTATTCAGCACTCAGGGTGATTAGCAGTGTTGGGTTAGGACTAATGAGCTTCGGGTGCCAGTAGTTGGTATTTGAGCTTAGTGGGGCATTGAGACTCAACAGCACCCTACTTCTTCCTGACCTGCTTGGGCTTCTATTACTTCTAAACCCAGTGGTGAGAAAACTGCTGAGATGGCTGTTTATTCCTCATTAAGCTAATTACTCCTTTTCCCAAGATTGAGACTCTGTTCTGGAAAGACTGAGACGTCTGAAAGCAGAGGACATCCTGCCTACTGGGGCAGGGGAGCAAAGGCAGTGTTTGTGCTCCCCAGAAGAAACAGGCGATTAGCAAGGAATCTGCAAGCAGCCCACAAAGTGGAAGGACTTCTAATGCAGCCTGTGGACCACCTCAGCCAACAAGCAAGAAGTGACTGAAAACTCAGAAGTGTGCCACTGCAGACGGATGCCACTGTGCAGGAAGAAAAGGTGGCAGTGGGACTAGGAAAGCTCAACAGAGCACAAGGAAACTAGAGAATTTGGAAGGAAGCCTGTGAAATTGCTTTTGGTTGGAAAGTGTGAGATTGTCACAGAAAGCTCTCGTCCAACTTGACATACGAGGATGATATTCTAGTTTTCTTATGAATAAGCCATGCATTTCTTATCAAGTTCTATAGATGTATGCTGATTAGGATATATTTTAGAGGTCATTGAGGCCTGAAGATAAGGTCCTAGATTTTTGTCCCTATTTGGTATAATGTTGGGCAAATCACTTTGTCTCCTGGCCAGCCTCATATTATATTTAAATGCAATAGTTAAGTATTTAAATGTATGGTTGGACTGTTATGACAGCTGAAGGCTTGTTTCCCCTTGAACATACTATGGATTTAAGAGGATGGGATAATAATGGAACTGTCCTAAGTAAAGTACAGTAGATCCCGTTTATGTCACCACTCCAGCAGACATTAGAAAATTAAAGCAAACTGGGGCAAGGGGCACTAACAATGAGTCCAAATGTTCTGGTTCTAAGAAATATGGAGAGTGTCAGTAGCAATAGCATATTAGTCCTGCATTGACCCATTGCCAGGCTTCTTACTAATTTGAGGGTAGAAGGAGGGAGGTGGTGGCAAATTACTGAATTCAATTTTTACAACAAAAGTACCTTGATGATTTCCATTAAATGGATAAGGAAAGTGAGACAGAGAAATTAAGACAGTTATGGGTCACACAGTTATTAGGAAATGGGACTGGGTACTTCTAGTCTCCAAACCTGATATGTTTTCATACTATTTTTTATTTTTTTATTTCTACTCCACATTCTGTGCTTCACACAAGGGGATGAGCCTCTGATTGTTTGGATTGCTACAGTTACTTTAAATGCCTTACAGGCAGTGAACAGTATTTGTGAAAGCTTAATGTGGGGAGAACAAGCCAATCAAATCAATAATAGTTTGTAATTACTGTTTTTTTCCTAGACTTGATAAAAGTTAAACAATAATCATTTCTTCTCTCAAACAGTTGGCATGAATGAATGAAATAACTATGCTCATCACTATTGAGTTATTTATAAAATATCATGCATTTTAATCATCTGAAAGTCCACACTAGATCAACTGCAAGATAATTAAGAGATCATATGGCAGCTGGCTGTCACTGTGCCTGAAAATAAACCATCATCTTTATCATTACCACCATCATCATCCCCATATTAGGCACTTTCAGTTTATTTGTTAATTATTACAGTATTTCAAGTAGTTTTCACAGTTTCACATCACGACTTTTCCTAGTCATAGTAGAAACAATTCTTGCCTCGATGAGTCCACCCCCCAACAGTAGTCACTTGCATCTTTATGAAGGAAAAATGGGCTAAAATAGAGGTGAATGGCTTGTTCACTGATTTCAGATGATCAGTGTTACAGACAAGAGCCAAAGCCAGCCATTCTAAAACTTTTAAGAAAGTCAGTACTGTGACTCTTTAGACTTAACTTACGACCCTGTCAGCTACTGGAATTAGGACCTATTTTCTTATCTAATTTATTTTTGGCATTTTAGGAGCAAGTGAAGGAAGGAAAATAGATTGAATCAGAAGTCTTAGAGGGTATAGCAATGCTTTCAATGTTTGGAAGTACAATGTTGACCAACGGTTTTATCCACTCGAGGTAACCACTGTTAATAGTTTGGTATGCAACTGTCCAGTTTTTTAGCAAGCCTATATTATGTACAAATACAAATTAGTTATCTGTGACTAAAATAGTGCTTCATAACACTCCCATGAAAACCTCAGGGACATTCAGTAACAGTTATTTATTTTACAAGTCTACAGGGTTCACCTGATCCAGGCTAGCTTGAAATCTCGGCTAGCCTTGCTCATGTGCCTGTGGGCAGCTGTGAGTCAACCAGATGCCTCTCCAGAATTATGGGTTTATTCACATGTTTGGGTAATCTGCTGGCTGAAGGCTGATCTAGGGTGACCTTTGCTGGGATAAGTTGGGTGACTCACAGTAATGGCCAGGCACAAGAGCATGAGTGGAATATGTGAGAAGTTTTTCCAAGCCTCTTCTTGTATTACAACTGCGAATGTCCATTGGCCTAAGCAAGTCACATGGCTGGATTCAATACCAAGGACTAGGAAAACAGATTCTACTACAGAATCCATGGCAAAAGGGTAAAAGTAGAGAGAGGGATGGATAATGGGGGCCAGCAACATATTCAGCCTCACAATCACTGAAGCATATTTTAACACACTAATTGTTTTTTTTTATGTTTAACCCTTTATATTTATTTTTTTGTGTTTACATATTTTTTATTGGGGTGACATCTGTTAGCAAGGATTACATAGGTTTCAGGCATACAATTCTACAGTGCATTGTCAACTTGATGTATATATAATCAGTTCACCACCTAATGTGACGAATTGTTTTTTATTGCCTGTTTTACAAATATGAGATAACAACCTATCATTTTATGGCTTATACTACTTTGAAGATGTTTAAAAAATTGAAACAGATGTAATTCAATCATTTGAGCCTTGCAAAGTATTTCAGTAAATGGATGCACTATACCAGAAGTTTTTATCCCAACCCCTAATGATGAACATTTAAGCTGTTTCCTGTTTTGAATGCTTTTATAACAATATTACAGTGGATCCCCATTTACTTAAATATTTGTATATTTATACTGGTATTTCGGTAAATTGAACCCAGAGAAGGACAGTGGGGTCCTTTATACTTTATTCTCCAAGACTGAGTCATTTGTAGTTCCCTGAACATGCCTCAGTCTCCTATGCCTCCATGTTTTCAAACACTGTTTCTTCTAGAATTCTCAATACATTTCCTATTAAGTCTGTCTACTCACTAAATGGTAAGGTCTTTGAGACCAAGAACATTGTCTTTCTGCCCTTGTAATTCCATTTTCTAATAGGGTGCTTGGACAAAGTTGGCACTCAACAAAGGTTTGCTAAATAAAAATCTTGCACTTGAAGTCAAACCTACAAGTAGCCATATAATAATAACTCAATAAATATTAATTTTTCCACTCATTCAATAGAAATTTATTGAATATGACACTAAGTTTGTGGCTAAGTTTGAAATGACAGGATGGAGAGAATGTGAATGTGCCTTCTTGAAATAGGATGATGGTCTTTCTAGAACATCTGATGAAATTCTAGACTTTTCTCTAAGAAAAATGCATAAATACTCATGTTCACATTTTTACATACACTTACAGTGAGCTCACTACATCCTGATACTCATACTGTGGAACTCAGACTAAGAACCTCTGCCTTCAGTTGACAAGAACATGCCTATGTCAAATTTAGCTACACTAAGGGCATATTTGGGGACCTTGAACTTAGACCATCCATCATGACCCACTCATCACAGTTCTTCATTCTTAACTCATGACAATTGTGCAAGTTGCCAGAATATGAATTTTGTCATATCTATATCTTTATCTACATTTTAGATATCTTCCCTACTCTTAAAATAGTTTTAGAGACTCACATATTACTTTAGGCTACTGATAATGTGATATATACAAATGGAAATAGTTCCCACACATATGTTTCATGACACAGTTGAGATGACTGAACCATAATTCAGTGTAAATACATAGATCTGTTTGATGTATTGGAAGAAAGAAATCACCATATAGAAAATATGATCTCTACATTTAAAAAACATTTTAAGGTATATTTGGATTAAATGAGATAAGTTTGAAAATAGTCATAAGAATAAAAACTATGTAGGAATAATATCAATAAGAAGTATGTACATCTTGCCTGCAAGAAGTTTTACTGAAGCTTCATGACCTAGGGTAAAGAGTTCCTAGACACAGCTCTAATAGAGTAATCCATGAAAATGGATACATTGGCTTCATCAAAATTAATTAATTAAATATATATATATATATATATATATATATATATATATATATATATTGCTCAGTCATAGACACTTTAAAAGAAAGATAAATACTTCATGGTATTTATATACAGAATCTTTAAAAAAAAAGTCAAAGTCATAAAACAGAGAGTAGAAAAGTGGTTGCCAAGGGCTGGGTTAGTAGGGGAAATAGGGAGAAATTGGTAAAAGGGTTCAAACTCTCATTTATTAAATTAATACGGTCTGAGGATCTCATGTATAACATTATAATGAGTTGATAGTACTATATTGTATAATTAAAACTTATTAAGAGAGTAAAATTCACACACACACACACACACACACACACACACACACTGAAAAAAAGAAGTCTCCAAAGTTTAATACTTGAAGTTCAGTCTAGCATTCGTAAAAAATAAAATGATAAGACAAATTACCAACTGGGATATACTTCCAAATGCTAGACTTCTAGTTAGAACTTATGAAGAACTTTAAAACTCAACAGTAAGAAAATAACCCAATTTTAATAATGGGAAAAAGACTTTAATAAACATTTTAACAAAGAGTCAATTAAGCAAGTGAAAAGATATTCAATATCATTAGCCATTAGGGAAATATAAGTGAAAATTACTGTGAGATACCACTATATAACAAACAAAAATCACAATATCAAGTACTGACAAGGATGTGAAGCAAATGGAACCATCCTACATTGCTTTTGAGAATGCAAAAATGGCACAGCTACTCTTTAAATTGCAAGAGCTGTCCAGAAAGTATCCAGCCATGTAATATGAAAAATAGAGGCAATTATAGCTGGATATTTTTCCGAACAGCCCTCATATACTTATCCAATGCCCTAGCAATCCCATTTGTTGCTATTTGCCCCAGAGAAATACTTACATTTACAGAAAAACCTGTACCAAATGTTTATAGAAGTTCTATTTATAATTGTTGGAAACTGAAAAACAGCCCCACTATCCACCAATATGTGAATAGTTAAAGAAATTGTGGTATGTCCATACAGTGTGATACTACTCAGCAATAGAAAGGAACAAACTATTGATGCATGATACAGCTTGAATGGATCTCAAAGGCAATATGCTGAGTGAAAGAAACTAGGCTCAGAAGGTTATATATTATATGATTTCATTTACAGGATATTCTCAGAAAGAGAAAATTATAGTGACAAAGAGTAGATCAATGTTTGACAGGGATTAGGGGTGAAGGGAAAATAAGACTACAAAGTGATAGCACATTATTGGAGTGATGGAACTTTTATATTCTGATCATGGTCGGGGTTACACAAATTTATATATATATATTGAATATCAGAATTACACTCCCTCAAAAGTCAACTTTACTATATATTAACTTAAATATGAAATAAAAGTTTTAGTGAGGAATATGAAAGAAAATTTGTATAACTGAAAATCATATCATCTTCCTAGATTGACAGACTCAATATAAAAATACCATTTTTTTTTCCTAAATCAATCTGTACATTTTATGAAATCCTAATTCCAGTATTAGAAGGAAGGGGACTCAATATAAATATTTTATAATTCTTCAGTCCATGTGGAAGAAAACACATTCAATAAAAATGTTCAAGAATAGAATTAACAGGCAACTGCATGTTAGATTTAAGACATACTAGGACATTATAGCAATTAAGAGTGCTCTGATAGTGCCAAAACAAACATAGAACATAATATAAAAACTTAATATACAAACACTATAAAAACTTGACATACAAAATGAGAATTATATGAGAATTTATTAAAGAGGTGACATTAGCATTGGATAAAAAGAAAGTTATCTTTTAGTCTTTGTAAAGAAAAGAATTTAGACTTCAACCTCAGCAATTATCTAAAATTAGTTTCCAAATGAATAAAGTTGAAATTAAGGTGGATATTTATTTATATTTTATGCATGTAAGAAAGACCTTACTTAGAAAACATCATAAAAGAAATGCATAAGTCATAATGAAAAGACTGATTTAAAAGATTTAAAACATAAAAAATTTAAATCATAAAAAGGAAAAGAGAAATTATTTGCTACCCACAAGAAAAAGGATAAATAGAATTAACATGAAGAAAATGCTTAAAATATAAGGCAAAAAATGTCCAGTAGAAAATAATAGGCAAAAATAATACAAAACCAGGAAATGTCTTTAAAATGTATATTCTTAATAATACATGGGACAGTGCTCACTAGTTTAAAACATAAGTATTAAAATATTGAAAAATCATTTCCCTATGTTTATTGGCAGTAATTGTGAAATATCATAACATACAGTATTAAAGAGTGCATGAGAAAAAATACTTTAATATACTGAATTAGAAATAAAATATTAAAAGTAATATATGAAAATATAAAAATTAAAAGCTGTCACAGGAGGCAAGTTTGTAGTATGATTTCAAAACCTCTAAAATATGCATGTTTTCATTTTCACTACTGGGAAATAATTAAACATGTGAATAAAATTGTTTAACTTGGGAAACAACCTAAGTTTCCATCAATAAGGGATTCACTGAACACTTTACAACAGCTTGTATAATGGAATACTGCACAGCCATTTAAAAAGAAATTGATGTGTATTTAACATGAGGAAGGATGTTTCCAATTTATTCCTAAGTGCAAAAAGCATTTAAAACAACATAAGTACAAAATAATCTATTTTACAACTAATTTATAAGGATCTGCATAGAACAGTCTGGATAGATATATATTTTTTTTAATTCATTTTTATTGTTAGACTTATTGGGGTGACATCTGTTAGCAAGGATTACATAGGTTTCAGGCATACAGTTCTACAGTGCATTGTCAACTTGATGTATAATCAGTTCACCACCTAATGTGACTTCTCTTTCCATCACCTTATATTTAGCTTCCCCCCTCCTCTCCCACCCCCTCCTCTTTCTCCCCTCCCTAACCCACTCGTCTCCAAATAAACATTAAACTATTGATTGTGTCCATGGGTTATTTGTTTCTTCATTTCTTTTCTCTTTGCTTTCAGTTTTATATTCCGCATATGAGTGAAATCATGCAGTTCTTTGTTTTTTCTGTCTGGCTTATCTCACTTAGCATGATGATCTCCAGGTCCTGGATAGATATATTTTAAGACATCTGAGCGCTGGGTGGATGATTCTACTTTTTAGAATTTTGTGCTTCTCTGAATTTCATAATTTTTCTGCCGTGAACATTTTTCACTTGTGTAATGTAAAATTTTTTGAAACTTGTAACTTTAACAAGTCCATTTGGAAAGCAGCTATGTATTTCCTCCATGGTCTCACCCTAGAATCTGTAGTGTTTTGTCTTCCTGTGCTGGAAGAAGAGAAACTCTTGTTGAATCACATGAATGTAGCGAGAGTATGTCTGAGAGATCTCTACTGTGGAAAAATCACCTAATCCATGTGAATAGCTTCATTTGGGAAGTCCGATTCTGGAGGGCCCCTGGGCTTGTTTCGGAGCCAGACCCGTATCTATGTGCCTTCTCTTCCTTTCTGATGACTTCTCTGAGCCCTGGTGCATTCTCTTCAGGCCCACCCTTAACACCCTCAGTTCTCTGGACAAGAATACACATGGAAGCCCTACCTCCCATGTATCTAAACATTTGAAAAGTAAATAAATAAGCTATTAATTGGAATATATTCTGTTCTCCTATTTCGGTAAATATTACTTCATAACAGAACAGAAAAGATGCTTAAATCTACTGTTTTTATATGTCTGAAAGTTTTGGCAGAATACCAAAGATGACAAGATTTAATTTTTATTACTTAGATGGGTAATAAAAATTAAATCCGCTCATTGATGGGCCAGCAATGTTTGGATGAGTAATAATATAAAGATATACACAAATCTTGGCCTCGTGTACTTACATAGTACAATTTGTTTTTTCATGCTTAATTTCAACGAAGTACTAATTGTGGTACAACAAGATTTTATATTAATTTTCTATGGACAATAATGATCTAAAGCAGGAGTTGACAAAACATTTGAAACAGTCAAAGAAATAAATATTTTAGAGTTTGTAGGTCTTGTGGTCCCTGTCACAATGTCTTAACTCTGTGGTTGATGTCCAAAGGCGGCATGGCTAGGTGTCCATAAAATGTTACTGATAAAAAATAGTTGGATTTGACTTGTGAGCTGCAGTTTTGTGACACTTGACCTAAAGCATTTTTAAAGTGCATGTGCATAAATTATCCAAATTATCATGATCCAAACCGTAAATCAAAGTAAGTAAAAAAATTAGAATTATTTTCATATGTTTTCAAAAGCCTCTTTTTCTGAAGTATTCCAAGTTATCTATCCACATCCAAAGACAAAAATTTTTAAATTTATAACTCACAAATATCAAAATTTGAAATCAAAATCCAAGTTGACTTTTTACTAATATTTTTAAATTGTAATGAAACCTTATTAAAAGTTTTCATAAAATTAAAACTATTTTCAGTCCTAGTCTTCAGTGTTGCCCGTGGAAAGAATTCAGTATCACACTTCACTTGTTTCACCTAGCCCTACATATTTTGTACATGATTTTTAAAATAATAATAATAATACAAAATATCCCTTCACCTCCACGTGCAACAGCTCTGAGTATCATGCTAATGTGTAGTACCTCCAGGACTATGAATTGGAATAGGAGAAGCAAAGAAATGAACGCTCAGTAATACCAGCAAATAATACTTTTATCAAGAAGCTATTGCATGCTATCTGATATGAAGCATTTGGTAAGTTACATATTAATGATTTGTCTTTTTTCTTTGCTAACTGCGTCCCTCACTCAAACCTTCCTCCTGCCAGAAGTACTGTCCATTTCTAGTGCTGAGCGCAACAAAAACCCGCCTGTATTCTCAGCATTGAGACCTGTCGTCGTGGAAACACAGGGCAAGAGACTGGGAGAAGCACTTCCTGGCCCTGAACAGTGTTGATCCCGAGAGTGGATATTTAAGGTCATGGGTTGCACTGTGCCGGTATTTGAATGACAGTTTCTTTCATAAATTTCTCTGTCATGTGGGACTTTGTAAATTGCAGGGCTTTGAACTGGGGCTCTTCTTGTCTACTGAGACTGATGATGCTTTTTACCTGTGTCCCTCCTAGAGGAATGCTTTTTTCCGTCATAGTGGCATGTAGTACAGCTACGCCAATGGACTATCTATCAGCCATTCATTGATGGCTTTCCTGAAATTCATTTTGACTACATGCCTCATTTCATGATGATGTCATTATTTTGGAGGCTTATTTTATATCCTAAGACCGAGATTATTGGGGAAGTTCTATTTTGATGTTAGTGACACAGATTGATCATTTATTTTCTGCTGTTCAAAAATCAGGGAAGCTGATGGCAAATTTTAGAAAGAATATCGAGGCTGTCTCAGGCCCTAGACCATGCAAAATCATGGCTTCACATGGCTTTTCCTGTTTTAAATTCAAAAGAGATATTGATTTAACACCCACTCTGTGTCCAGTATGTAATAATAATAATAATAATAATAATAATCAAGGAAACAGAAAGCAAATAAAAAACCCACTGTAACCAAACTATAACAAAGAAGCTTCCTGAGATGTCAGGTTTGTCTTCACTGTGTCCTCAACATGTTTCTCCCTTAGCTTCCCCACGCTCCTTAGGTTGTTGGTTTCAAGGCAAGGAAGCTCCTTCCCTTATCTCCTGAGCACATATGCAAGGACCTGATCATTCCTGGCTGATGGAAGAGGGTTTTGAAGCAGCTGTCCCCAGTAGCAAAAGGCTGATAGCACAGCTCTCAAACTCATCATTTATAAAATCCTCTGTCAGGAGCCAAGAAGAGCCAGTGGATGGGGGGGTGTTGCTATGGCAGTCGCCCCAGAGCTGGGAGGAGTGCCTGTCCTCAGCCCACGCCCCACCCACTTTGCTTCAGAATGGCAAGGTTCACTTCTAGATTGTTGATCTTATAATGTGGTTTAAAGTACCTGTCTAGTGTTTTCCTCTTTTATCATACTCAACGTAACTATCCTGCTCTAGAAGCCCTCTAATGGCATTTCCCCTCCACTCATGAACTTGACTTGTTGGGAATTTGAAGTATCCAGGTGGACAAGTCCTGTGCATGTTACAGTTTGAAAATTAAGGCACAAGGATAAATTATTGAAAGAAGAGTGAACCAGGGGTCCAGACAACCAGAATTGAAGCCAAGCTTTGTGTGCATTTGCCTTGGGTGGCTTCTCAGACCTTCCCACATCTGTGAAATGAGAGGGCTGGATTAGTGGATTTCTACAATTCTTCCCAGTTCTGATGTCCAGTGGAGCTGGGGCTTAGAATGCCGACCTCCCACTCCCCTTTCACACACACACACACACACACACACACACACACACACACTGAGATCTCTAAGGATGTGTAAATATCAGACTGTAGATCCTGACTAATTTATTTTATCTTTCCTATTTACTTACTTTCATTTTCTGTCACTAGATTGGGAATCATTCTTTGACTTATTTCTAGTCTAACTAATTTTAGATCCCCCTTCGTTTTTTATACACCGACGTCTTCATTCTTCAGCTTTCACTTAGGCCCTCTCTGTGGTTCAAGGGACATGAAGCTTCGATGTTTGGTTTTTCTCAAGGTAGAGCTCAGCACCATTGATTGCTATGAGTTTTGAATCAATGTGTATTTGGAAATGTCATTTTGATCCTACTTCAAAGGAAGTAAGACTTAGCTGAGTACAGCGGTCTTGTTCTCTATAATCTGTTACAGCCTTTGGACACTAAAGTCTAAGGCCAAACATCCCCTCCCCCACTTGTCAGGAGCCTAGTTATTATGTTACTTTTGTTTGTCTTCCCATATGAGTATCTATGAAATGCTTCCTTTATTCTGAAACTCTGAAAAATTGGCTAATGTTTTTTAAAGTATGGATCTCTACCACACTAGATGAAGAATTAGGGTGATCTCTACCACATTAGTAGCACATAGGGTGCAAAACTGAGGATATGCTTACCCTCAGGGTCATGCAAGTGTTAAATTCTGTATGTGGGGTTAAAAGAATAATTGTCACTTTTCAGCTTGGTGCATAAAGAATGTCTTCAATCCAGAGACAGACCCACTGTGGAGAGGTAGGACACATTCCTATCTTTTTCCAGGTGGTTTCTTAGGCTCTAATTGGCTTATATATTCTGACATTATGACGTTTGTCTATGAATTGTAGTCTTTAATATTGTTAGTTTTTCTTTTTTCCTAGATATTCTTTGATGTTTTGATCAGATACTGGGAGAATCACCTCATTTCCCAAGAGGCAGACATCATTTTACAACCAAGTTTGGGATAATATATATAGGGTTAGAAATGATGCTTTAAATCTTACGAATGTATTCGTTCCCCAATAAAGTAAACTCCGAAGGAGACAATCAAAAGGTAAAGCAATAAGCCTTGTAAGATGTTGGTCTATTTTTGAATTTCCTGAGTCAGTGACTGAGATTAAGTTGTGTGATTGCTTGGGAAACTCCAAGGTCTGACACAAACAGAAAGCATTATTGCTCAAACTTATGGCCCAAGATGACTCTTTCCCCTTCCTTTCAGAGATGCTCTTCTCTGTGACCTGATTATAGATATAGTTTCTGTCCTTTTATAAAGTTTCCCAGAATCATCAACCAAGAATCCTTGTGCAAGTGGACATTGTGTCTCTTTCTTGAAATAAACTTTTTTCCTTTGTCATAAAGCCTGGTGAGAATAAGAATCACCTCTTTCTCACTCATTATGTGATAGTTAAGAGATTTGTAAGGAGTCTGCCATCGTTAGCACTGGACACATCCCAGCCTTTTGGTTTGATATGTGACTATGCAAACAATGGTTCAATTATTAGAATTGTACATCTAGACTGGGTCGGTGTGGGAGCTTTGAAAACATGTCTTCTTCTCCCACAGGAGCCAAATCAACTATAGGGAGTTTTCTTTCTAGCTTTATGAGGCACGTTTTGAGTGGGGTCCCCCGTGACAACAGCAGGAAAAGAAATATTGGTGTGACTGGGACTCAGCCCGAGGGATGGCAGGCTGACAGCAACAGGAGTCTGGCCCGGTTCACGTCATCTGGGACCCATGGGAACTACCTTCATGCTGTGACCATGAAAAAAGCATGTTTTTTCTGGAATTTTCTTCTGCCAAAAGCTTCCAACAACAGACACATGGTTCTGTTTGGTCATCTAGACTAAAAATAATGTATGGGCCAGATTTATTTATCCTCAAGGTAAATCACCTTTGCATTACAACCCAGTGACTTTTCCCTGGCAGCATGCCCTTCCCTTTCAGAAGAAAGCCCCTGAAAAAAAAATGTAATGTATTTTATCTCTTTGCAACATTTTGTGCACGGTGATCTGCACCCTGAGGTGAATAGTGAAGTAGTGCCTTTAGCACACATGCTTGTATGTTTTGTATGTCAAAGATGGCCAATGACATCAACCAAAAGAGTCCCACTGATGTTGTCTGGCTGTCTGGGAAGGTTGAAAGACTATGTGCTTTAGAGATGAATAGACTTGAATTTTCACTCTGTCCATTTCACTTATTGATGTGTATCTTTGGACAATTCACGTGACCTCTCTGATTCTATTTCCTCTTCTGTGAAATTATGATAATAATTCTAGCTTTTCACTGTTGTGAGATGCAGGAAATAATGCATCAGATCTTGATATATACTAAATGCTTAGTAAGTGTGAATTTCCTTCTGCCTTCATGGTTATGACACCTTACTGAGTTGTCTGTACAGTGCTGCCAATGTAAGTGCATGGTGGCAAGTTCGCAAATGTAATTATCTGATTTTTGGGTACAATGACAACTCTGATTGTCATTCCAAAAATAGAGTTCCAAAATTGCTTTCAAGGGTAGACTAGATGCTGGGATCAGTACATAGCTTCCCAAGGGGAGTACTACGAAGGTGACCATAGTGATTGATATTCAGCAATGAGGTACGTAACACTTTTTCTAGGCTGAGTTTGTGAAATTAATTGCCCGACCTCATATAACTTAGCTCTATCCATGAACTTCATTTTGTAGCTGTGACATCTTACTTTGATATTTCAGGCATAGAGGGGGCATGATACAGAGATGGGTTTCCTCAGTCACCACCTTATCAAAAGCTATGGGTTTTGTGGTCTTTCTGCTGCCTCCAGGTGTTGGGGAGATGTCAAATGAGCCTTCCTTTAAATGAACCTCAGCACTTTCTCTTGGCATCCATTATTTGAGCTGCATTCGTTCAGACCTCATTGATTTTAAAATCAATTCTCTTGGTGAAGAATGGACCTTTCTAATGATTTACACAAAAATTTCAATTTGATAAGTGGAGTCACACTTCAGAACAGAGCAGTGTGAGGCTGGGCAGAGCTCTATATTTAACAAATTAATCATTAATTAGTGCTCCACACTGTGCATGGAATTGTAGAGGTAGAAAGGCTTTAGAGATTTGGAGGACAAAGTCTTATTTGCCTTATGAAGAAACTGAGGCCCAGAAAGCTGAAGTGATTCACTCAAGACCACATAGCTTATTAACAGCAGAGTTAAGATGGAACCCACATTCCTGTACCCAGTCTTGAGCTTCCTATAAAGGTACATAGTCTTCATGGAGATATATGGCCCATCTGTGGCACATTTTAGAATTAAACCAGTGATGTTTTGTCTTCATTAGAATTCTCAGGCAGAAGTCCTAACTTTAGAAAATTAGCCTCAACTCTACTGAAAGAGAGGGGAGATGACATCGTTCTTCAACATAGTTGTATATGTGGTCTTTTTAGTAAAATTCTCATTATTTTCCACCTTTAAAATGTTGGGATAGCCTTTGAAAACTTCTACTTTACTCCCTTCATACATAAATATTTCCAGCCATATCAGTTCTCCCTTCTCATGTTCTCACTACCTCTTTCTTTCTCACTGTCAATCCAGGTCTTTAGCTCCTCATGCTTGGATTCTATTGGAAGAGCCTCAGAAAGTATATAACTACCTGTGTTCTGTTCTTGCTCCATTCTATTAATAATTGGTGCATTGCCTCAGATTCATCACTGACATTAATCATACCACCATGTTTTCCGTCTAATTTTCTACAGCTCCCCAGTTCATGTGTTGTTGTATACCATCGAGGGCTACCTTTGGGTGGTGCCCCTCACCGTGGTGGTTATGGTGGTGCAGGCAGTGCTAGAGCGGTGGGACATGTTCTTTCATGGGAGGCCTGGCCTATAGTACTGCCAGTGCAACCCATCTCTGCAGGCAGCCCTGTCCTATCAGCAGTATGGCAGTGGGAAATCCCTCTGGGCCATCTTACAAGGGGGGACTCAAAAAAAACCAAACCAAAACAAAAACAATTTATTTACCAAAAAATTGTGTATTTATTCTTACATGTTTAAACTTCAGTCACCTTCAAAGTGCTCTTTGTTGGATGTAATACATCTATCGATTGCTTTTTCTACTGCTCAAAACAATTTTTGAACTCGTCGATTGTGATGCCTTTTAGTGCTTCTGCCGTTTTTTGTTTCACCTCTTATACACGAGCAAAACATTTCCCTTTGAGGACTTGTGTCATCTGGGGAAACAAAAAAAGTAGCTCAGGGTGAGATTGGGTGAACAAGGAGGGTAGGGCACAGAGGTCATGCAATTTTTTTGGTCAAATACTGCTGAACACTCAGTGTGGTGTGGGCAGGTGTGTTGTCATGCCACATGTTGTTCGTGTCAATCACCATCATGAAATGGGTACAGATGTTGAAAGAGTCTCCAACAACAATTCACTGAAGCTGGACACAGCCTCTCACAACACCAGCAGGTACACGGATGCAGACGGGCTCCTAGAACACTCACCTGGTAGGCGAAGCCTGTACTACAAGGATCCCGCCCTCCAAAAGATAATTCCATTGTTTTGAGGTCCCCCCTCATAATACTTCTACTATAATGTACTTCCATTATTTAGGGCTTGAGTAGACAAGAACAAAATGGTCACCAGGTCTATCATGTTCCTACTTAACCATAACATTTTCCACACCAGAGACAGTTGCTCAAATAACCATAGGCCCATTACATCAGTCCCACTGTGACTGATCAGATCCAAAATAGAATTCCCAGGACACTGAGGTAGCATAGTGTCATGAAGCAAATGGAAATGTCACCAGATTCCTGCTCAACACAATTGTATCACTCCTCATGGGAGGACATGGATTCCCCTTGAAAACTGAGCTCATCTCTCTCACACCATAATAGCCCTATCTCTGACCTTCCAAAGAACTTGACTTTTCCAGTTCATGGCCCTCAAATCAGGTATCTTCGCTGTCTGTCTGCGTGTCATACATAGGAGGCCTCAAACAGAGAGATGTGTGGATGTCCCAGGAACATGCTGGAGGGTCTCTCCTCTCGTGGGTTTCTCCTGGTGTTTGGGGATTTGGAACACCAGGTGTCACTCTGTTAGGATCAGACCTTGGGATAATCCCTGTAGGAACGCTGGCACTCCACTTACAATCCAGATTTCCCAAACCTATGCCTTTATTTTTCTGCTGAGGTGAGTAAACTGAGATTGGAGAAGTTAAGCAACAAGCTTGTGGTCACCCAGCTGGCGGTAGGCAGAGACAGGACACAAACTTCATCTTCTAATTTCATATAGCTCCACCAAAATCTCATAAATTATTACATTCCCCTTTGGTCTAGTCAGAGGAAAGCAAAACCACAACCTCCTTTACTACCTTGTGGTAATGTTTAATTATCTGAGAAGCCAAAAAAAAAAACTCCTTTGTTGAATGAAATGCTGTCAATGCAATTGAAACCCTTGTCTTCTTGGCGAGTTCTTTTTAAAATACGTTATGGTGAAATAGATGTAACATAAAATTTACCATCTTTACCATTATTGAGTGTACAGTTCAATAGTGTTAAATACGTTTACATGGTTAAGCAGTCTCTCTCCAGGACTCTTCATTGTGTAAAACTGAAACTCTATCCTCAGTAAACAACTCCTCACCCTGTCTCCCCCTCAACCTCTGGCAACTACCATCTTACTTTCGGTGTATATGAACTTGACTCCTCTAGGAGTCAATGAAGTATCATTTACATGGAATCATGCAGTATATGTATTTCTATGACTGGCTTGTTTCAGTTAGCATAAAGTCTTCAAGGCTTATCCATGTTGTAGCATGTTTCAGAATTCCCTTCCTTTGTAAGGCCAAGGAATATTCTGCTGTAATAGGTACCACATTTTGTTTATCCATTCATCCATATGTAAGCACTTGGGTTGCTTCTACCTTTTGGTTATTGTAAATTCTCATTGTGTTTTTTAGAGACAATAAGCAAATATATGCAACTCACCTTGTAATAATCTTTAATCTGTTTGTGAAATCTTTTTATTTTACTCTTTTCTTCTTCAGGAGAAAATAAATAAGCTTCCTTATTTTTTTCTTGTAATCGTGGCTTCTACCCATTTTCCCATCCTCATACTTACTATAAATGTCTTCAAATCCCTTTCACTAGTTAGAGGTGAACTTAGAATAGCCTACACTGTTGGCCTGGTAATTGAGCTCTTCAAGGACCTGTCCTTCCCATCATCTAGCTGACTTTCTCACTCCTCACCCCAACTTTTTCTGTCTTCAGGCAAACCTCACATGTCTCCTCATCACATACACCTATCTGTTCCCATAGCCCATCTGGTGTTTCTGCAAAGCTCTTATAAGATTGGGATGGTTCTTTCACTGCCCATCCCAGGCTCAAGCCCTTACACAGAGTAGAGCCACTGTATATGAGGGCTGTCTGGAAAGTATCCAGCCATGTAGTATGAAGAATAGAGGCATTGATGGCTGGATTTTTTCTGGGCAGTCCTTGTATATGTCCCTCAGTGTTAAGTTCTCCTTTACACTTGGAAATACGGCATTCTAGATTACATGTACATTTCTTTTTATGTGATAGATGAGCTCTTTTCTAAACCTGAAAATTCAAATTGCAATAAGAAAATGAATCAAGAAATTAAAGGGGAGATTGCTATTTTAAGAAAAGTGTTGTGAGTTCCTTTACAGAGCAACTGCTTTCTACCACGTAAGCTCCATTAGATTTATTTAGACTCTCACTTCTTCCTTTTTAAAAAAGTAGCTTGCAGGCAGTTTGCAGTTAACCTCGACTCCACATTTCACCCCATGCTAACCCAGCCAGCTTTCCTCATCCCGGAGATGACAGGAATTAATGTTTGTCTTCTGAAATCCTATTTTAGCTGTTTCTTCTTCCAACTCCCCCTCTTTTGGATAGCTATATTCCCTACTCCGTTGAGATAACTTAAAATATGGTTTCTTTTTTTTTTTTTTTTCAAAGACTGTAGTAGCATTTCCTCTGGCCTGGCACAATCTGTGACTTTAATCTCCAGTGAAAGGCTGCTGGGGGTCTGTGCACCCCCCAGAGACAGAGGGAAGGAAAGCTGTGATTACCAACTAGGAGCTCCCAAGTGAAGTATGTTATCTCTATTTAGCGGGCCAGAATGTGAGGTCGAGTGGTTAAGTCAGATTCTAGGAAAGGAGGATAGAATGCCTGACCTTTTTTTGTTAAATCAACAAATACTCCTTCTTATCACTGTAGTGATATTTGGTTTTCCAGTTTATAACTTTTTCATATATTTGACCAAATGTCCTTCACTGAGCTATTCCAACAATTTCTGGATAGATCTTCTGGCTCATCTTACAAAACTGTAACTTAAGCTTCCAAAGTTTACCCAACCGACTTTCTCAAATTCATCTAAGGAAGATACGCAGTGACAAAGTCTGTGACACCATGTCACACAGTGGCACCAGTGCTACATAGTGAGTAATGACGGTCTCTGTCTTCCTTGTGTCAACATTGCACTCTGATCTTTGCTTAATCTTACACAGACCTTAAGATACAAAGGTGGACCCCTCCCAAAAAAACCCTCACAATTTATTTATAAAACATTGTGTATTTATTCTTACATGTTTAAAGTTCAATCACCTTTGAAGGACTCTTCGTTGGATGCAATCCACCTATTGAGATGCTTTTTCCACTGTTCAAAACAGTTTTTGAACTCATTGATTTTGATGCCTTTTAGTGCTTTTGTCATTTTTTGTTTCACCTCTTCCACATTGGCAAAACATTTCCTTGTGAGGACATTTTTCATCCAAGGAAACAAACAAAAGTTACTCGAGCAAGATCAGGTGAATAGAGACAATGGGGCCTGGGGGCCATGCCATTTTTGGTCAAAAACTGCTGAACACTTAGCACGGTATGGGCAGGTATATTGTCGTGATGGAAGAGTCAGTCATCTGTTTGCCATGACTTGGGATATTTCTTCAACAAATCATGACATTACCTTAAAACTTCCAGATAAAAACTTCAGTTGACTCTTTGACCTGAAGGAAAAGTTGCTAGTGCACAATCCCTCTTGCCTCAAAGAGATAATTCCAGTTGTTATTTTAGGGGGGGTTCCCCCTTATATATTTAAGAAATGGAGAGTCGGACACATTGGAAGTTCTTTTGAAAAGCAATTGCACATTTCTTTTAAAAAAAGAGCAACAGATATCAAATGTCTAATTATCATTTCCCTCTTCCAAAAAAAGTAAAGATGACTTGACTGTAAATTCAAAAAAGCAAAATAGAAGAAAACCTCCTTCAACAAACTATGGCAGTATCAATGCTACTAGATTGCCACAAATGTTGAGGAATTTGTGGTAATTACAATACAGATGGGAACCATAATGTTTAAGAACCAGCTGATACAATCAATGTTTAAGATGGACTTCAAAGAGATCCATTTGGGGCAGTGGGGAAGTCAAAATGGAAAAGTTATGAATGCGATTGGCCATTAGTTATTAATTTTTGAAGCTGTATGTAAGGCACGTAAGATTTATGTTACAATTTCTCTATCTTTCTGTATATTGGAAAATGTTCATAATATATAATTAGCAAATAGTATAGGTAAGACTAAATTATAGGAAGTCAACAAAGGCAAACTCAACACAAAGTACATTCTTTTATTACAAAAGCAAAATAGAAATTAACAGCAAAATTACAAAAAAGAAATACCCGACCAGCAAATCAACCATTAGAATTAAAAATTAAAAAAGCAAGCAATCCTACATAATACCTGGACCAAAAAGGAATAATAAGTGCAAAACACAATTTCTAAATATTTATGAAGTTATGAAAATGACAACAGTATGTGGAACTTGACCAACTCTGTATTTAAAGGGAAAATAGTAACCTCAAAATGCTTTTATTACGTGAGAAGAGAGACTGAAAACAATGAACTAAGCATTCAGTTAAATGTTAATAAATTGGAAGAATAATGAAGCATAACTAGAAAAAGAAAACAGGGGCATTAAAAAAGTTAAAAGGAAAATCAGTGAATTAAAAAAGATAATCAAACCTAGAAAGCATAAAGAGAGGCAGAAAACACAAAATCTCAGTTGAGAATAACTTCAACTACTCCACTACATGATTTTTAGAAAAATATTAATTGCCAAAATTGACATAAGGCAGAGTATTACCAAAAAAGAAAAAGTAGCAGTGGAAGAAACTGAAAAAATATTTGAAGATCCTAATTCCTTTGCTACCCTCACCCTCAAAAGTGCCCGCATTAGATGGCTTGGTATGTGACACCCATCAAATTTTGAAGGAATAAAAGAAAATTTTTTTGAAGGAATAGAAAATTATTTTGCTAGCACTTAAACTTCTCTAGGATACAGAAAAATATGAAACATTTCTTGACTCATTTTATTTGTATTTCCTATTCTAACAATTGATGAAGCTATTAATCAAAAAAGAAAAACTACAGAAATACCTCATTAATGAATATAGGTGAAAATTCCAAAACAAAACAAAGATGAATCAAATCTAGGACTCTTTTAGAATAATATACCATGATCATTTCAGGACTAAAAGTGAATCCTATATAAGGATACAGTAGACTCTCAGTTAACCGGCACCCATGGGGATTGGTAGATGCCAGACAAATGTATGTAGGCTCTGTTAACCTGAACTCAAGCAGCTGTGCTTGAGTTCCAGTTAATGGAGAGTCTACTGTATTTGTAAGTTTGGCTGCTTATTGTTGGACAAAACACATTTAGTTGTAAATCCCCAAAATACATTTGTTGTAATATTGATGTGAGCAATACCTATTTCTTATAAAACTTGGAATTGGAAAAACAGTGCTTTAATATATAATATATATATTTCAAATAAATAGTGAATTTAATGGTGGCACACTTAAATTGGAAGAGTAAATAGGTTTTATCTGTCTTGCTCATACTATTTAACGGCCCTAAGACCAGTCAAATCGTTCTCAGTAGGAAAGCGTACTTGTACTGGGTAGCACTATCTGCTTCATCAAGGTTCCAATGGGATTTTATATTTTTAGCACGACAAAGTGATCCTCACACTCATTAAGAAGAATAAACAAAGAAGACTTGCCACAAACATTTTGAACAATAGAGAGTCAGAATTAACTTTGGCATACATGAAAATACCCTCCAACATGGTAACAACTGAACACAATAATTGCAGAGGACACCTGAGATCGTTAGAATATTGCAATGATGGCATTTCAAATTGTTAGCTAAAAGATGGATTCTTTAATAAGTCTTGTTTGTTAACAGGAAAATTTTGAAATTATAAAGACAAGCATTTTGTGTTATATGTTATGATTTTATATTAAATATAATTGCTTTGTTTATAAGAAAATGACAGAAATGACTCAGGGTATTTGAATACTATCTCATCGCTGTATAATTGTGTTTATTACAGAATTCTAATTCACCTAAAGAATTTCATCAAGGTTATTTTCTCACAGCACTATGGGTCAATAATAATAAAAAATAAAAATTATGTGGCATTTATTCTGTGCCAGGCACTTTTCTAAGCGATTGGAGGTATATTAACTCGTTTAATCATCACGGCAATCATATGAGATCAATAGTATTGTAATTTTCCATTTCATACACCAGAGGTGCAGAGTGTTTATGCAACCTGTCTTGAGTCACATAACTAGGGGGAGCATTCAAGCTGGGACTCAGGCAGGCCGACTCCAGAATATAGTTTGCACCCCCTCCTTTTGGAATGAGCTGATACACAGATC
The DNA here is from genome assembly GCA_004026885.1 of Lyroderma lyra. NCBI lineage: Eukaryota > Metazoa > Chordata > Mammalia > Chiroptera > Megadermatidae > Lyroderma > Lyroderma lyra. Next base: position 24,238 of record PVJL010002093.1, read on the forward strand.
CAGTTGCTCCGTTTTCAGACTCTAACGTGCCTGTCTTTCCTCAGGGACCTGATGCCCAGAACCCTGGAGGGGCAGATCACCATGGAGAAGACGCCCAGTTACTTCGTCACCCGGGAAGCGCCCGCGCGCATCTCGGCCATGTCCAAGGCCACCAAGCTCATCGTGGTGGTGCGCGACCCCGTGACCCGCGCCATCTCGGACTACACGCAGACGCTCTCCAAGAGGCCCGACATCCCCACCTTCGAGAGCTTGACGTTTAAGAATCGAACCGCGGGGCTCATCGACACGTCGTGGAGCGCCATCCAGATCGGCATCTACGCCAAGCACCTGGAGCACTGGCTGCGCCACTTCCCCATCGGCCAGATGCTCTTCGTGAGCGGCGAGCGGCTCATCCGCGACCCGGCCGGCGAGCTGGGCCGCGTGCAGGACTTCCTGGGCCTCAAGCGGATCATCACGGACAAGCACTTCTACTTCAACAAGACCAAGGGCTTCCCCTGCCTGAAGAAGGCCGAGGGCAGCAGCAAGCCCCACTGCCTGGGCAAGACCAAGGGCAGGACGCACCCGGAGATCGACCGCCAGGTGGTGCAGAGGCTGCGCGAGTTCTACCGGCCCTTCAACCTCAAGTTCTACCAGATGACCGGGCACGACTTCGGCTGGGATGGATAACAATATAATTTTAAAAAGAAAAAAAATAATATCAAAATATAATATATTTTTTTACCAATCGGTAGAGAAAAGACAGTTTAATATTTGTGCTGAAAACATTGGTTTCAGTATTATTTTTTTTCGATGAATGTTAAGAGAGCATTCTCACCTCCACCCTCATCTTCATGCTTAATTGACACCAAACAGTTGGATAAACAAAAAGCGAAAACTTAACTCACCTAAATGCTTTCAATTTTTAATTTTTATTTTATGGTTTATATACGTAATTATACAGTATGAGCATCAGTTGCCATTAAAACTTTTAAGAAAATCCTGAGGGTAAATCAGTCTCTCTCTCTCTCTCTCTCTCTCTCTCTCTCTCTCTCTGTGTGTGTGTGTGTGTGTGTCCTCTCTCTCTCTCTCTCTCACACACACACAATCACACACACAAGGCCCAGATTAAAATTGGTATCTATCTTTATGTTTTTATCCCCTTAACTTTTCCTGTGTCTGACTTTTCCTTAAACTATTTCCCAAGTAATAATGCTGTATGTTTGTACACCACTTTGGTTATCACAGTGCTTTCAAATAAAACATTTTTCGATCCTTATACTACTTTGTGGTATAAGAATAGAGTATTAGTACATAGAAATCATTATCCCCATTTTACAGATAAGGTAACTGAGTCTCAGGGAGGTTAAATAACTTAAAGTCAGATGGTGAACCCTGGACAAAACCCCATCTTCCACTCGTTCCTTATTTCGTGGCACTTTTTCTAGGAGAATGGGAAATAAGACATCTGTGCCTTTTTAAGTGTTTAGCTAGCTTGGGGATGATCAGAGATGGGACAGAGAGAGTTTCCTATTGCTTTCTGAGCCCCAGGCTCACCCTCTGGCACTCAGTCCCACTACAGAGTTGTGCTCAAGTATCCCACTCAGATCGGACACATCTTTTAAGAGCCATTCTTGGGTCATTGAAGTACCCTTCATTGCAGTCGCAAGAAATTATTGCATTTTTGTATCGAGCACAGGATGGACAGTCCCATCAGCAGTAGTACAAGGTGTGTGGTAGGAGCACAACTTACCTATTCATTGTTTTGACTGTCCTTTTTTTATTTAAGAAAAACCCATTTCTGTAAGAGCTTTACAAGTATGAATTTTGTTTTTCTTTACCTTTTTTTAACAAAGAAAATCTGCCTTTATTTGTAATATCTCATTTCTAATCTTGGAGCTAGTACTGAAATATATCAATAAATCTCATTTACAGTGTTCTTATTTTTCGTGGGTGGGGAACTGTTACTTTGACACTTTATTTTTTTCTCCATTTCTAATTCATACCAATTGCAACCTAATATTCATTAATGTTTTGAAAATACTCTCAGAGATGCAGATGTGGGTAAAATGGTGGTTTTTCCTTTTCTCCCATCTGTTTCTGCCCATCCTCCATTCAAATAGCTCAAATAAATCAATCGTTTATTAAGAGTATTCCTTTCCTCTCCAAGTGGGCATTAACAAGATTAACATTAATGGGAATTAAATTGGTTTAGAGAGGAGCACATATGCACGAAATATATAAAACATGTATAATTAGTCTGTCAGCAACATTTTATTACAGGTTTAAACCCAAGAGGAAAATTCTCCTATCTCATGGAATTTTTCTGTATCCACCAGAATTTAAAGGACCAGGCACTCTTGTATTCTAAATAATATTATTTTTCTTCTCCAATGTTGTCAATGTAAAGAAACTAAATTTTTTGAAAATATGCAGTATAATTTTGCATTTGCCATAGAGGCTGTAGCAGGTGAAATAAATATTTATTGAGAAGCCTAACACAGGAGAATGAAGATAAAAAATTAAAACAAAGGAAAGAAAATAATTTTCGTGTCTAGATACTCTCCATCATTGCTCCAAATCTTTGGCTGTATTTATTATGTCCCACCTTTGAGAGTTAACTAAATCCCAAATTGAGGTCCCTTTTCCCAGCTGATTTCCTTCCATTCTGTTTCTGCAATGTCCCAGTGCCACAACCTGTTTTTGTTCTATTGAACTCATCATCATGAGCAACAAGATAGTCTTTTGAAACTCTCATCTTTTCGCTTAACTTTTTTTGTTTCTGCTCCTGATTCTCTTCTCAGCATTTGCTTGGCATTATGCAAAAGTAGCTTGCACAAGGAAACAAATGCAGCTAACAACTGTATTATGCAATCTTCATCTTTTTGTATTGAGAAATAAAAAAACAGAACAGCTTTGAGTGCAAAGGACCTCTTCTTGCCTATAGACTTTTTTTATTGTTCATATTATTTTAAAAATAAAAATGAAAGACTACACAGCACTCCAGGAAAATCTTCTAACTTCTAAGATTTCCTAAGGGTGTTAGAAGCTATAGATCCCAGAAAAATGTATAAGTAGAGTCAGTATATGCTGTTTCTTCCAGAACAGGAATTTTCCATTTTGGTGTCTATGTGGGACTTACTTCTGCTGTGTATGGATGTGACCTCAGATATCACATTTCTTTTGTCCATTTAGCGACACCAAATATGGCCACAGGTCTTGCTCTTGATTTAAACATTTTAACCATCTTTCCTCCGAACTGTCGGCTCCACCACCATGCCTACTGACCTACTTAACTCTTCTTTAAAGTGAACAGTTGTTTCAGAAGAACAACCAGAGGTCTATAGCTTCATACCAAGAAGTTTTGTTTTGAGGCCACGTCTATAGTATATACATTTTCCAGGAAACTCAGTAGCTTTTAAGGAACATTAGTGTTATTCTTATGACCTGAAATTAATCAGCTTGTAGAGGTGGATGTTAAATACTCTAAGAGTACTAATCCCACTTTAATTTTCCTATTTCTGAGATACTTAAAATGAGAATAACACTCAGTGGTAATTTGGATCAAATCCCCATCTGGCTTTTGAATCCTTTTTTTAGCTGGTCATGCAGGGATTGAAAATAACTACGTGTCTGTAAATTCTTAACTCTTGACTTCACACTTGTAAAGAGGATAAATTTCCCCTATATTCATTCATCCTGTTCTGTAAACTGAGGCCTGCCAAGTCTGTTACTCATGAGGAGATCTAAAATTCAATGTGTGAACAAATAAATATATCTAGAAAATAATCATACCTTATAGTCCTGTAGCAGATTTCAAATGCAGCATTTCACCTTAAACCAGCAGAGCTCTTCACTCTCCTTAGGTCCACCTTACAGGTGATGAAAATAATCCCTAAGACAGTGATTCTCAACAAAATTTGATTTTTTATCCCAGTGTTATGTCTGGAGATAAGTTGGTTGTCCCCAGCATGGTCCTTCCAATGGGTAGATGCCAGGGATGCTGCTAATAACTATTTCCTAATGCACAGGAGAGCCTCCATAACAAGAATTACTCCACCCAAAGTGTCAGGGGAGCGGAGGTTCCCGGTGTCAGAAGAAGTAAGCTAGTGGCAGGTAGTGTGTGTCTGAATCTAATTAGGATCTAAACACCAGATTCTAATGAATGCTTGACTGATTCTTCTTTCATTCACCACTCTAGGATTTTCTCTTGAAAACCTTTTCGTCTCTCTAACTCTGAGTGACTTCATTCCAATAAGCAGATCAATGTTGAAATTTGTGCTTTGCCATTAGGAGTAGTGAAAAAAAAATATCACCAAACTGGGTTTTTACAATCAAGATACAGGAGCAGCTTGTCACAAACAGGTATGTAGTTGCATTTTTCTGAAGTGGAATCAATCCATTGCAGGTGGAGACATAACATCCCAATAAGACATTTCTGAAGGGTTTTTCAAGTTCAAGTCTTACAGTTTCAATTTGCTTCCGTGATAGTGCTGTGACAGTATTTCTTGTCACCTGACACAACCAAGTGGCAAGAGATAGCAATAAATGGCTCCATTTCTGTGAAGCAGCTAGGTGCAGACAGATGTGCTACGGTTTACAAGTGGCCTTGAGCTGCTGAGCAATAGCAAAAGAAAGAGAATTCTTCTTGCCACATTTTCTAGAAACCCCAGAACTTGGTATGTAACACTATACTTAGAATCAAGGAAGAGAAGAGCTTACAGCTCTCAGACATAGCCAAGGATGGCTGAGATTCAGTGACGTGCAAGTCTTAAGGCAGAAATGAAAGACCCTACCCATTCTGCGATTGTATCCTGTAAGCACTGAAGAACAATGGCACACGCAAAGCCCCAAATGTCAGGCCTTATTGGGGAAACATCAGGATTACTGCAGAATTTGTGGCCCATGAAAGAATTACATGGGTGAAAAGCATGGATAGAGAAAGATTGAACCTGTTTGTCACATCATAAAGTTTCGGAATGGCAGACCTTCCCTATTAAGCTTGGAAAAAGGGGGAATTTGGGGAAATGATAAGGCAGTTCAACTTCATACACAGAGTAATAAAATCATGAATTTTAATTATGTCAGGAGAAAATAAAAGTGAAAATAGAAATTGTTTCTAATATATGGCTCCATCGTGGGATACTTAGGGTATTTAGTCAGTATATTTCCATCTACAACCCTAATTTTCTAGTTCAATTTTCAACTGTTTGCTGTGTGCTTTTAATAGCTCTGTGCTCAGCTACTTACTCTTCCTCTAGTTTTACTGTCAAAATAAAAGAGAACAATATACGGGGATCATACGTTTCAGCCCCAAATTCCTGACTCAGATATTTTAGGTGCCTTATGAAGGCTCAGATATGATGAGAAATGGCACCCCTTATTAGCTCTGAGCAGCTAATACATGCTCAGGCTAGATTTTTAGCTTGGTGCTAGCTGATGATTCCTGAGAAGGCTTTAAGGTTACTGTCTGGTCCATACATTGGCCAGCTATTGTCCATGTGTTTCCAGGCTCTTCCAAAGTCACTTCATAGTAAACCTAGAGGGTTTACTACCCCTGGAGTCTTGTTTTCATTGTAAATATGAATAATGTGTCTTCTTCCCTCCCATCCTCATGCTTCTTTCACTTTCTAGTGCCTTCTCTCCCTAAGCCGTGCCGTGTCCAAGGATGCCTGGTCTCCCAGCCCCTACTCAGCTATGTCCTGACCTCTCTTCGGATGCAGCATCCTCCATTGGCATTGGCTTCCCACTCCAGATCCCTGGGCAAAACCTTGCAGCCCACCTTAGACAATCCTCTCAGCTTCAGCTCTGGGCAAAGCAGTTCAATTATCGGATGCAGATACCCAGACAGATAAAAGTCAGATGGGTTTAACTTTTCCCATGAGTATTTGTGAAGAGGGACCCCAAAAACCTGTAATTATCTTCTGGGGGGTGGACCCCTTGGAGTACAGTCTTCCCCCACCAGGTGAGTATTCTAGGAGCCCATCTGCATCTGTGAACTAGCTGGTGGTGTTGTGAGAGGCTGTGTTTGGCTTCAGTGAATTTTGGGGGACTCTTTTTGATGCATTTGCCCATTTCATGGTGGGTGATTGACACAAACACCATATGGCATGACAACGTACCTGCCCACACCGCGCTGAGTGTTCAGCAGTTTTTGACCAAAAGTGGCATGACTCTCATGCCCCACCTCCCTAATCACATGATCTTGCCCCGAGTGATTTTTTTGTTTGTTTCCCTGGATGAAAAAAGTCCCCAAAGGGAAATGTTTCACTGATGTGGAAGAGGAGAAACAAACAAACAAACAAACAAACAAACAAACCAAACAAACAGGCAGAGGCACTAAAAGGCATCAAAATTGATGAGTTCAAAAACTGTTTTGAGCAGTGGGAAAAGCATCCTGATGGGTGTATTGCATCCAACAGAGAGTACTTAAAAGGTGACCAAAATGGAAACATGTAAGAATAAATATTAAAATTTTTATAAATAAATTTCGGTTTGGAGGGTGTTTCCCCTCGTACATTAGGAACACAGGGTCCAAGAGAAGATGGATGAGACCCAGTATGAAAGCATAGGGTGCATTTTTGACAGGAGATGGAGGTGGTGTTGAAAAGATAATTACCAGGTTCCAGGGCCCCACCCGTCCCCCTTGACCTGGCATTCCACTTCTAGAAGGTTGTCTGCCTCTGGTCTGGGCAATGGCATTTTCTCCCACCTGTTTTCCCATAAAGCCTTATCTAAGCTCAGATTTCTGTATTTCCATCCTGCAACAGCTGGTCAAGTAGAGAACGAACAGTAGGAAGCAGGACAACTTTACAGTCATTTCACTGCAATTTTTCAGAGGAAACAAGAGTTCTTGAGGAGCTATCATCAACTGATACCTTTAGGGTCACACCAAATTCTTATTTCAGGCTACTCTGTCTTTAATTCCAAGTTGTTCCTTGTTAACAGAACTCCAACTAAATATTCTATAATAACTTACCTTTCTATAGAATGAGTCAAAGCACTTTTACACCCTACTTAGGTTTGAATAGATTTTTTTTTTCCTTTTTCTTTTCTTTCTAGTTTATGCAGTCCCCACTTCCAACAATCTCCACGTTTCCTTTCAACTGAATTACTTATAAACATCGTTTTGGCCTTTTGCCTTCCACACCCCTTTCTTCCTTATCATTTTTCTTCTGTGGGAACTTTTACGCTTCAATATTTTCCTGTCTCAAAATCTTTATGCCAAAAATCATCCTGCATCTTTATTTTATGTATTTATTTATTTATTTGTATTCCTTCTTTCTTTTCAATGAGACTCTTGTTACCTTTCCTATTTTTGTAACCATCTGGACCCAGAACTATATTTTTCATTTCAAAACTTGGCCTTTATCTTCTCTTATCTTTTTCACCTTTTCTTAGATTATGCCCTTACATTTTAGGAAAAGTTCCCTTTAAAGTAAGGATGTCCAAATCTTTTGGCTTCCCTGGGCCACATGGGAAGAAGCAGAATTGTCTTGGGCCACACATAAAATACAGTTACACTCATGATAACGGATGAGCTCAAAAGAGTTCTGTGCATCACTTCCATAATGTTTTAAGAAAGTTTGCAATTTGTGTCAGGTTGCATTCAAAGCTGTCCTGGGCCGCATGCCGCCCACGGGCCATTGATTGGACAAGCTTGCTTTAGAGAAAACTCCCTTCCCGCTACCATTCCAGCATATGGCATTTGAAACATTCTTGGGAGGGTGTAGCTTTCTTATCCCCTTTTACTCACTAAAATGCAAAAGTGCTCAGTGGCATTGGCTCCGACTGTAAAATTATTCTGTACTGAACATGCCTAGCACTTTTTCCATCTAGCTGTAAATAATAAGCTCTTTTATTCAGACTCTTTGGCCCCTGCTATTTGATGAGGCCATTAATAAAAAGTTCTGTATCAATGGAATGATAAGCTCTACTAGCCCAAGCCATATGTAATGAATACGCAGAGAAATTGGAAGCAGGTCTGTTTTTACCAGGCTTACTCACCCTGTCTTCTAACCGCTGTTGCACATTTCCCACATGGTCACTATGCCCAGAGTCTGTTTCCCTTATCAGTTCTTCCATTCTTGTCCCTAGGTTTCTCAGCAGTTTGCTCCCTGCTTTTTCATCCCCACTTTCATTATTTGATCGACTTCAGCTCCAATTTCTCCAGCACAGCCTTTATCATTTTTACTACCATCTCTTACTTCTGCTATTGCCACTGTGATGGTTTCTAGGTGTATAAAGAAGTGCTGACTATGGCTTTTCCTATCACCCTGTCATCTTCATATACAAGCCTTCTTCATTTCCTACATTATTTAAAAATTTCCCCACTCACTGTTTGAGGCCAGAGGTATAGCTCTACTGATCAATAATATGATTACATATTCATTAGATTTACTGACTGCTTCACACTTAGATACTTTGAAAGAAAACCATAGCTTGTCCAATCTATTCATTTTCTTGATCCTACCTTACTTTCATTTTTTTATGACATTCCTTCACCAGCTCTTTCTGTGATGAAATACAGTTGGAAGCTCTCTCTTAACGATAAAAACCCATGTCTTATGGATAATTTTGTGAATAGTCTTGATTTGACCAGGAATAATGAAGTTTTGCATGAATCATTCAGTACCACAGAACCTCAGATTTCTCATTTATTAAAAAAAAAAACCACACACAGACCATAAACTATGCTGTCAGGTCCATCCCAACTGAAATGTCTGGAAACATTTTATGATTGGGCCTGTCACAATAAATATTTTCTTCCATCTCTTAAAATGATTATCACTAAATCAATTATTTTACCTATTTATTTTCCATAGGACACTGAAAGGTACAACCAAGATGTTCTTTTATTAATAAGAATCAGTGCTAGCTGGCCACAACACCTTGCCTTCCTCTGTTACTCAATAGTATTCCTCAATGTTGGCGGGGTGGTGATTGCCATTGAATTATGTGGTTTTTTTCTACTTTCCTTGAAATCCTGGCATTATCACTCCTCCTTGACTCTGAAGTCATATCTTTTCTGAATTCTGAAAAACTTTTTGTTTAAAAAAAAAAGTCTTTAATAACAGTTTCTAAATTGGGGCTATCTTAATCCATGCATTTTGGGCCCTTTAATTTACAGGCTACCCCCCACCTTGAACAGTAAAATATAGCTATAAAGAAACTCATTCATTCTTGCGTTAACCATTGCTTTCATCATCACTTTGATCTGGTCCAGACAGACCATGTTTTTCCTTTGACATATGCTATTTTCTGTGAATTTTTATGCTCTGGTTTTTCCCACCTTCTGTTTGGAAAAGGAGGTAAAGCCTTACTCTTTGAAACCTACTACTGAGAAAAGGTATCATTCATAACCTTTTGAAAATGGGGACAGTGCTTCTTGCCTCTTGGTCAAGCATACAAATGTCTTCTAAGTATAGTGTTTGCCAAAGGTTGTCATCAGGTGACGGGCAAAATTAACATCTATTGCTTTGTGCCCTGGTCTCTAAGGCCCTTGCAATCAAATCCATTCTGCTTTGGTTTGTGGGAATTTAGCTAGCTTCCAAGGTGTCTTTTCAACTGTTTTTTAAAACGATCTTTCTTTAATTTTGATAAAATGCACATAACATAAAATCTACCGTTTTAACCATTAACTGTAGAATTCAGTGCCATTAATCACATTCACAATGTTGTTCTGCAAACATCACCACTATCCATTTCCAGAACTTTTTCATCATCCCAAACTTAATAGGTATGGAAACCCTGTACCTATTAAACAATAACCCTACACACACACACACAGCACCACCACCACCACCGCCACCGCCGCCGCCGCCGCCACCACCACCACTACCATTCAGCTCCAGGTGATCTCTATTCTACTTTCTGTCTCTATGAATTTGACTCCTCTAGGTACCTTATAGAATCATGTAATATTGATTCTGTCATGCCTGGGTTATTTCACTTATAACATCTTTAAGGATCATCTGCATTGTGGTATGTGTCTGAATTTCCTTCATTTTGAAGTCTGAATAATATTCCATTGTGTGTGTGTGTTGTTTATCCCTTCATCTGTCGGTGGACACTTGTGTACCAATATCTGTTGAAACTCTGCTTGCAATTTCCAACCTCAGTGCAGTTGGATCGGACTTTGCTTCATAGGATGGATGGGATTGTTGCTGGTGATGATGTGAAAGTGTGAGACAGCATGTGCTGCCATAGAAAAACTTCTCAGAATATGTAAGGCAATAAATTAATTTATTGTTTCAGGTCACTATTGGCATATTGTCAGAGGTACAGTGGTACCATGTGGGGACAGACATTACTTGGCTTTCTTGCCTCATGCTCCCCCTCTTATACCCACAGAAGACATCACTTACTGATCATAGTACTCTGACATAGTGAACCCCAGTTCCCCTGAGAATCCTCCCAACCGCACACTTTTGGAAGCGATTACCAATTGATTGAAGCCGGTGCAGGCTATGAAACCCATTTGCCATGCCTGCTCTAGAGTTCAGGGAATATAAAGGAACAAAATAAAATTTTTAAAAAGGCTCAGAAAGGAAAATGGACAAGATCCCTGGGATCTCAAATGACAACTTACTCTTTTTACAGAACATTTCACTTTATCGCATCTCAGCTTCCCAGTCCTAAAACTGAAATACAGGTGCCCCAAAAGTGTCTGGATTCCCTAAGAAAACCACAGAGCCAGAGTATAGTGTTTTTAATTTGCTTCATTTTCATTTGTAAAATAGGGGGAGTGTGTGGAATTGTTGTAAAGCTTCAATAATGTTACCTGTGTCGTGTTCTTAGAGTACTGCTTGCTATGTGATAGGTACTTGATCAATATTAGCTATCATTGTTACTAATGTTATGATATTAGCTATGACTCGCAAGCACTTACCCTCTTGATGAGGGTTGCAAGACATCTTTACACACCAACACAAACTTTCTTGTGTGGGCCGGGCAGCATCTGGCCTTTGGTCCAGCAGCAAGCCGCATGAAGGGCCTGGCAGACTCACTTACTGCTGACTCTACCGTGTCACAGCAAAGAGAATGTGTCTGCAGGGTCCACAGCGCTGTGTGAATCATAATAAACTTCCCCACTGCAACCCGACCCCAGCCCCTCACTGTGCTTCCCATTAACTTTTACTTCCCCTCAGAAAGACCTTCCTGGGAAATGCGGTTTTAAAAGTGTTGGAGGAATTTGTCATCAGGGACCTCTTTAGTTACAGAACCCAAGTAAAGGAACCAGGGCAGGAAATACATCTGTTCTACAGCACTGGGCTGCCCCAGTGGGGACACAGCTCTCCAAGTTCAGAGGAACTTGTACACACCAGCCTCTTACATCACAACCATCTGCCCCAATAAATCCTGCACCCATTTCTAGTTAAAAACTGTGGGTATCCAGGGATGGAATGCTGGATTCATTAGCTACTGATGAGGCTACGAATCCACAGACCGGCCTTTTCTTTTCTGCTTCATTACATTCAAGACCAATTAACTAAAGTGATTTTTGTCATCACCCTCTTGGCAATAAAGGTATTAATAGTTTGAGTGGGCTAAGCAATAGCCTTGAAGCAAAAATGGGGTCATCATTTTCTGTCACATTTTCAGGTTGAAATGAATGATGGTCCTTGTCACAACCTTCCTGCCTATCTGGGTCTCCATATTACTATCTAAAAATAAAGAGAATGAATGAAACACTGACCTCCTTTCAATAGAGTGATGGGAGTTGGAGCTAGTTGGCCTGTGGGGACCTTCTTGTTGCACAACAGGTCATGCTTTATAGCTGAGATACTTAGAGGGAAGGTGCTATTGAACCTCACCCTGAGATAAGAGGCTAAGGGTTTACCAAAAGGCAGAAGGGAGCCCTCCAGATTTATGAAGTGTTCTGAGACTTCACCTCCCATCTAGACCTGGAAAGCACATCATGGCCTCCTCCTCTGCCTTTGGGCCATGCATTACAGCCCTCCCAAGAGTAGTAATAGGCAAAGAGGATGATATTAAAGAATTTGGCAAGTCACAGGGGTTTTGTTCTGTTTTGTTTTTCTGCCTGCACTCCAAGTGAAAAATATTTGAAAAGAATTTAAAAAAAAAACCTTCAGTGAAATCAGTGATTTAAACTATCATTGCTAAAATGTTGTTTCAATTCTAATTATATCCAAACCCTACACTACTTTGTTCATGAGAAATAGAAGACGTATTAATTTTTAAATTGTTCTAACAACTGAGCATTTCAAGCAAGGCAATTTGATGCTTTTTTCAACCAAGAATATCCAAGAATTGAATATGCTGGTGACATAAACAAATACACAGAACTGTCAATGAAATGTCAAATGCAGTGCAGGAAATCTTGGTTAATTTTCAATTTAATTAATGTTGGAATTCAAAGATATCTTTAGGGACAACCATTCCAAATTTCTTAAGACCTAGACAGAGCCCGAAAGTAGTAACCTTAGTCTTTTTTCCTTTTATGATTTCTATGTCCTTCTTTATGCTTGCTATCTCTTTGTTATTTTCACCAAATTCCTTAATCCTTATAACCACTGTTTTGAGCTCTGTCTCTAATAGGTTTATTTGCCACCATCTCATTTAGTTATTTTTCTGGAATTTTCTCTTATTCTTTCATTTGGAATGTATTTCTTTGTTTTCTCACTTTGGATGCCTCTCTATTTGTTGCTATGTTTTAGGTAGATCTGCCACATCTCCCAGTATTTCTGGGTGGCCTTATGTAGTAGGTGTCCTGTGGGACCCCGGCAGAATCTCCCTGATCAACTGGGTGCTCCTGTATATTCTTGTTTGGTGTCAGCACTGTGCTACTCAACAAAAGTCTCAGAGCACACTGAGGCCAGCTGTTGCCTCCCTGGACCTGCAGACTCTGATAATTTTCCAAGAAAGATTGTAATGCGGTTGGGGCTGGCTACTCACCAGAGAAAGTATCTCTGGCATTGGGGGAGTTAGAAGAGGTGGGATCCCAGTGAGTCAGCAGGGTGGAGTGAGTGGAGCTCACTAGACCAATCATGTGGGGGCTGGCACAACACAAGAAAGATGGCGCATACTGGCCAGCTGCATGGGTCCAGGAGGGCTCACTCTGGAAAAATGGCAACGGTCCTCCAGTCCTTGCCCTAAAGCCACACACTTCAGCCTGCTCCCCCATATGCCTCCAACATCCCCTGAATCACCATTCCTCTGGCCCCGCCCCAGGTGAGTGCCTGTGAGCAACTGAGTCTGCTCAGGCCCTTCAAGAGGATGTCTGGGTTTCCCACAGCCTTCTGTCCCACACAGAGAGTCGGAATTCTTACTGTTTCTCACTACCAGGTGTTGTGGGGGCTCCTTTTCTGGGCAACAGTACTCTAGACTGGGGAATTTGATGTGGGGCTGGGGCCCCTCACTTCTCCACAGGGAATCTCTTCAGCTGAGATATCCTTCCTAAATCTCACTACTACATGAAGGTTTGGGGCCGGCCCGTTTGGTACCTCTGCCCCTCCTACCAGTCTCAATGTAACTTCTTCTTACTATCCTTAGTTATAAAACTTCTGTTCAACTAGACTTCAGATGGTTCTCCAGGTTGGTTGTTCAATAACTTAGTTGTAATTTTAAAGTATTCTCGGGATAAAGCAGGCACAGTGTTCATCTAGTCCTCCATGTTGGATCCACTCTGCCTGGAATGATGTGGTTTTTTACTTAATTTTTCCTGTAGTCTTTGGGTTATTGGCCTTTTAAATCAGTTTCTTCATATAATGTGTGATATTGTACCAATAGCGTCTTTGTAGAGCTATTTCAATTTGCATAAAATGCAACTGCACTGTGGTTAGTGCTCAGGGGACAGTGGTCACTCACCAATGAAGGTTTGAGACTCCCATGCCACTGCCTCAGCTCCCACACCCTCCTCTGCTGGATGGAAAAACCCCTGGTGATTGTCAGTGGGCTCTACCCCTCAGGGCTTAACAAGGAGTATGGCCTCTTGCTCCTTAAGCATCTCTTTGGATATGCTCTGTGGTCCTGGGAACCTTATCTAATAACTTATCCCCCCAACCCCCAATCTCTGTCTTACTCCAGAGAAACCTTACTATGATTTGGGAAAAACCCTTCTTCCTTCTCACCCTTGCCCTCCAATCAAGCTGTCTGGCTTATATCCAGGAACCCTCTGTGTCAGATTATTACCCCGCCTCCACTAGCATTCAGAGGGCTGTGGAAGTAGGACCAGCACTCTCATCTGCATAGAGGGGCAATGCAGGGCAGTGACTAGAGCAGATCCCCAAAGGTTTTCCTGAGAATCCACTGACACTACCATGTGGAAACATCCACATCACTATAAACTGCTGGGAGAAATTCCCAAATGAAATCAGAGAGGGTAGGAGAGGGAGTGTCTCCAAATTCTAAATTCTTCAGCAGGGGAGCAGGGAAGAGAACTCTTAAAACTCCTGGTTATTACTCCCTTCCCATCTAGAATTTCATGCATACAAGCCTGCCTCCCACCTACTTGTGAATTAACCATGGTGTATCTGTTCATTTTGTCTTTTAAAAAATATGTAGGAGACTATATAAGGAAAAATTAGTTGTTTTCTTTAAAATACTAACTTTGGACTACAGTGAATTTCAGAAAGAAAATGTTCTCACACTTACTTTCCCTAAAATCAGAAACTGGCATTAAATATTTTTCTTGTTTTATGGAGATATAATTAACATGCAACTTTGTATTAAAGTGTATAACATAATGATTTTATATATGCATATATTGCAACATGATCACTACAAAAAGTTTAATTAACATTTATCACCTCACATTATTATCAACATTTTTTCCTTGTAATGAGAACTTTTAAGATCAAGTTTCTTAGTAACTTCCACATATACAACAGTTTTGCTAACTATAGTCACCGTGCTGCACATTACACTCCTAGGACTTACTTATAACAGGAAACATCGCGTTTTTGAAGAAAGCTGGACTGAGATGGTCCTTCTGTAGGATCAGTGAGGGATGGCAAATTGTGAGAGAGGAAGAACTATACTAGGTGAACTAAAGTTCTCTCATGAGATGCACCTGTACATTAGTTTAAAAAAAGAAGAAGAGGAAGAGGAAGGGAGAGCAAATATATGATTCTGGGGTAAAATCAGCTCCAAAATAGAAAATGCTGTGAGCTCAGAGTAGGAAAAGAGGCTCAAATTCCCAGAGTTGTGTTGTAAGGCCAGTGAGTAGTCAGGGAGTCTTGGGCACAGATCCCAGTAGATCTTTTCATGGTTCTCAATCTTAGTAACACACACCAGCATTCTTTAAAGTTTTGTTTAAAAACATTTTTGGGTGTTGGCAGTGACCTGAAAACTTTAAAAGATCTGGCTGCAGACAATGAAGGAAATGTATTTAAGAGGAAAGAGGGAAAAACCCAGGCATTCTTTCTGCCCCCACTAAATAATGCACTGCCACATGTATTCCCATTCTATCTTCCTATCCCCCAGGAAGGGGCCTGGCCTGGCATGAAAGGGCACGCTGGGGCTTCCTGAGCACATCAGAAGCCCTTGTGGAAGTGGAAAAATTCTCCAGAAAGCTGCCCAAGTGTGACTTTAACAGACAATGAAAACTGCTTGTTGTCCACAGATTGAAATGGTCTCAATGAAGACAGTGTCTCTGACAAACAGCACTCTGCCACAGATAGATTCTGTAGGCATGAAACCTTTCTAGCTCCATTCTGCATGTTAGGGAACATCAACACACCTTATTGGGTCAAAACAAAGGAAAAGACTCAGTAAGGAGAAGTTAGTAAGTACTCTTGGCTAGCATTTATTGAGTGCTGATTGTGTGTGAGGGACTATTGTAAGTTCATGTGTGGATTCCCTTAGTGTTCTCAGCAGCCTCAACGTGAGTACCTGGAAGAGGAAACTGAGGCATGGAGTAGCTAAGTGCTTAAGTTTCCAAATGAAGTGATGTCCAAAGCCTGATTACAAACTAGCCAGTATGGCTCCAGAGACTTCATTCTTCACCCACGGCCTCTGGTGTGTGACAGCTACGTCATCACAGAGCACTTTGTACTTGAGAGTTTCAAGGTCAAGTGAGTCATATTTGGAAAGCATTTCTAAGCAGTACTGATAGGCACAGTGCTGGATGGCTTTCTATTATTTTTTCGATAATTCTGTGATGAATCTATTCTATTGCTTTCTAACCTTGTTCTTGGGAGAGTGAGTTTGTAATAGAAGGGATATCTTTTTCTCTAGAGATTGCACACTTATAAAAAAATTGAATGAGTGAATCCTATTATCTCCGCTTCCTTTGGTTATTCATACTTCATTCATATTGTTGTATGCGGCTGGGCTAAGTCAGAACCACCTTTTCCCCATGGCACTTACCCAAGTCCTGGCAGAAAGTCCAAACAGAGTTCATTTACCTCCAGAGCTAACATTGCACATCTCAGATTCTTTTCATCGATGCCAGATGTCACATCAGTTGTCATCTTTTAATACATATGGCATCCTAATCAGAACAAGTTTCAATGTTGGATTGTTTCTGGATGGATTAGTGAAATAGGATCTTATTTCTTATATCCCTGGCTTCATAGTATCATCACAGCTATTTTCCAGAAATTCTTAGAGAGTCTCTTTCCTGTCAAAATTTTTTCTAATATATATCTTTTTTCTTTAATATATTTTTTTCTAATATATATCTTGAAGTCCAACCTCCTGATGTACCACTTAAAATCTTCTCATGATCTGGTCTGCATTTTTTCTTACTGATATTATTTCCTGTGGCTACTTCTTTCTTTTTCTGCTCCCCATCTTACAGTAACAAGGGAGTAAAAATGATGTTCCCACCACACTTCTAGGTTCTTGGGTAAGATCCCTCTGTAAGAAAAGACAGAAGAACAGGAGAAAACCAGAAGTTTAGCAACATATATACCACCTGTTTGCAGGGGAGAGACCCAGGAAAACTAACTCCCCAGAAGAGCCCAAATCACCATTTCAAGACAAACAAAGATATTGGGGGAGGAGAGAACCAGGTATGGGAGGTAACCATAATAAGCACAATGAACAAAGGTAAGGTTGTTATATGGATTTAAGTCCATAACTTCTCCATGGGTAAGAGTTTCTAGAAATTTAGTCATGTTCCCTTCCTGGTGCAGGCCGGGGGACGTCTTTACAAATGGAGATTTCCCTTATATGTCAATGTCTCCTACGAAAGTGCAACTTCTACTTGGTGTTTAGAGCTTCTCCTCTGTCTGCTGTTGTTTTATTTATTTTGTTATTTATTATTTTTTTAATGTGGGGAGTTCCCTGGCTGGGAATCTAGCCCAGGCCTCAGTGTTGACAGCACTGAAGCCTTAGCCACTATACCACCAGGGAACTCCCTGCAGTTTTAAAAGTCATCAAACCAATGATCAATATGTCAGAGAGGCCTATTTTGGGGTGCTATATTTTGCTCACCTTCACAGTCCATGCTTGCCTGACTTCAACACAGTGGCTCATGCTTTGTGGAATGTTCTCCTGTTCTTTGCACCTCCTAACTCCTCTACAGGTCTTCGTACTGTGAATCCTTCAAGGCCCAGGTGTAAGGTTGTGTCCTAATTCTGTCTCCTCCAGTCACTCCATGACTCACGCCATCTCCCCTCTTCTCATAGGTCTTCATCTACTTTTTGACATGACAAATTCTATGTTGTTCTTTATATACATGTCTTACATTCCTAGATGGTAACTTCCTTAAGCACAGACCTGGTTTTACTCTGGGATAGGGAAAAAGGCAGACACAGGTAGTGTGATGAAGGACAGGGTCCCCAAAGTTACAGCACTGAATGTGCTCCATGTTTCACAGACAACGAGAAAAGCAGCCTCCCACACTTCAAAGAGGTGTGGATGATACAATTGTTCATGTTTATATGTTTTCCCCAAGAGGACCTGATTGGGCCATTTGGCTACCATGCTGTACAAGTGCCCTTATTGGAAGGTGTTTGTTCCAGATCACCCTAGAGGCCACTGACCTCCACTGTCCTCAACGTATCTATACACAGTGGCTCTGAATCAAGCACTAACCCATAAATTCATCAGTGGCTATCAGGGGAATCCAGTTGGCTCCATGCAAGTTGACTTTAGTCATAGCAGCTTACATAGAAAATGACTAAAGAGAATCATTTTTCTTCAGAAATAGACTCCTTCTTTTCTCTGCCCAGAATAATAGAATCTGGTGATTTCTATTCAGCCTGAATGAATAAAACTTGGTTCCCAATCCTGTGTTTCCCTATAATATGCCCAAACCTGAACAGGATTCTGAGGGTCAAGACAGGCAGGCTCAGCCTGACTCCATTGCCTGTTTCAGCATCTTGGCCAATGATGCTGAATCATTGCCTTTAGGTCTTGGGCTCAAGCTGGAAGCACATGATATTACCTAGCTTGAGCGATAGCCAATCATGCCCTCCCTTTTTCCTGCCTCTTCAATTACTTGGATAAAGAGTTCTTTTATTATCCATGATGGCTTGAAGATTACAGGTCAATACATTTTTATGCCTTTACAGCTTTGTTAAACCAACCAATAGGCCCATGAGCCAGCTGTGTGTTGGAGCTGAGTCTATTGGCCAGTTGTTTTCATATGTTTCCAAATGCTGGTAGCTTGAGACAACCATGGTAGGAATATTTACACTCTAGAAATTGCCAAACACTATAAATATAGCCTATTTTTCCCTTTCTTCCTTTCTTTTCTTTCCTTTGCTTTTCCTTTCTGTTTCTTTCTTCTCTTTCTTTCCTTCTTTTCTTTTTTTTTTAGGGGGCGGGTAGAGAGCCAGATTACCAAATGCCACTGAAGTAAGCCCATTACTACTTCTAATGACAAATATACAGCAGAATAACTGCGCACAGGGGCATGTTCCCATTTCTCCTAATACAGAAAAATGTATCTTGTTTTTTTGAGGCCAAGTCCATGTAAGAAAGCTGAGGCATATAGCTGATTGCCCCAAAGGAAAGAACACAGAATGGAGCTCCAGAAATAACCTAGATTGACATCTTCATTCTGCCCAGAGTGGGTTTAAGATACCAAAGTTTTCTCCCAAAGAGTCAGAAGAACCTAAGGAAGGAGCAGCAGTGGACACAGGACGAGGTGGGGTGGGGGGAGCCAAATGGACTGATTAACCTTTTTAGAAGGATACACGAAGTCAATAAATGTTTAGAATAGAAAGAACGACTCCTATTCCAGGGCTCTAGCAGCCTCTAGTACATTTCCATGTCATGCTGGCCTTAATGGGAAGTGACAGCTGATGAAAGCTGCTATTCATGGTCATCTGAAACAGCTTTTCCTCCCAGATGAAATTTGGTGTGGCATGAGTCTAAACACACAGACCAAAGGCCGGGCGAATGTATTCCCCAGGTCCCCAAGGGCTAGCAGAGGTGACTCTGTTTGTGAAGGGGGCTTCCTGCCTGGGCATCAGAGAGTTCCTTGGTAAACAAAAGAAGCCTTTGTGCCCCTCCTGTGCTCAGGCCAGAGATGGTGGTCCTGGCCCTCGACTCTGCCCATCTCAGGCCCTTCTCTTTGTTTATAATCCACCGCAGGCACTTGGGGTGACTTTGGAGTTCTGTGACTAGTCTTTTCCATCACCGTCAATGAACAAAGCTCAGATTGATCTCCACTGCCTTCTAGGTGAACCATTCTCCTGTGGGGAGCCATGTCAGGGTGGACGGCATGATGTATGAACTGCTTTGAGATGACACTTTTGAGTCCTCAACTAGAAGGTCCCAGAGCAAATGTGAGTCTAGCAGAAAGGTTTTCTTGTGTGGAGTTCAGGAGTGCTGGTTATGCCAGCAGCTTGTAGGACAGATTTGTGTGAGCCTAAGGCAAGCAAACACTCTGCAGAATAAGGAGCTGTGGCTTCTACTCCATGTCTTGCCATCTGACAGTAACATGAAATTACAACCATACGGTTTCCATCAAAACAAAGTTGGTGGTTTTCCATCAGGCTTGGGGAGCAAGGGACTCAGTGACTAGGGTAGCTAGTAGCTCAGCAGCTAGAGACTGGACTCTTAGAATAATGTCATCTGGGCCAGGAGACAAATCCTTCTGGAAGAGCCAATGCACAAACTATACTGGGCAAAGTGGCAATATTAAGAGTCTAGGACTAAGGGAAGTTAATTGAGTCCCATAACTTCTGTCTTTATTCTGTCACCTACCCAGAAAGTTCTTCTTTCTTGTCCTGAGGTTCAACTACCAGAGTCAGCTATGGGTCCCCAACTAAGACAAGTGAAGCATGTTGTACATCAGGCTGGCAAAATAAGACCCTCAAGCTAGGGAAGCAAAGTAAAACATTAATGTTTCTTTCTTTGTGCCTCCTGACTTCTGACACACCTCTAAGACCCCCTGGGAACAGCTAATAATCTCAGGTCACAAACACACCTTTGTAAGAAATATGATATTATTCTTAATAGCTAATTCTACTTTCCTTTTTAAGATCCACGCCACTGGGTGGTAGAAACTAAGTTTCTTGTATGCCTCTGTCTCCCCAGGAAGCCCAAAACAACACATACTACTCCAGAAGCAAGTTTTCAAATTTTCCCAATTGCTATAATGTTCAACTTCAGTTTCTTGCCAAGTGCTAAAGCAGATGTGTGTGCACGCCTGTGATTGTATGTGAGGGTGTGAATGTATTTGGGGGAGGGACAGGGGCCTGGTCCTAAGTTGTCAATCAGTGTTAGTATATATTGAGCTATCCTTGTTCCCATCAGTTCTCCAGTTATTTAGCCATTTAGGGGGCTTTTCATCCTTCATGTTCTAGCTACAAGACCTCTTAAAGTCTGGCCTCGTGTGTGTGTGTGCGTGTGTGTGTGTGTGTGTGTGTGTGTGTGTGTGTGTGTGTCTGGGGCTTGCATGGCAAAGAGTCAATCATTCTGTATGCCATTCTGTGAGGGTGACACTGTCTTGTCTGTTTTCAGGATTTAACACTGGTTTGACAATGTAATTTAGCTAAAAACTCTAAAACATTATTTTTCTTTTCTTTGCTCCCTCCACTCCTGCCAGTTTCAATGACTCTGTTTACTCAAGACTGCGTGCATATCATCCTTATGGCCCTGTTTTCTCAGAAGTGCAGGTAGCAAATCTGTTACCCAAGACACTCACTGACTTGGGAGTTTTTGCAACATTTGCACAAGATCCACCCTGAAGCTAACCAGCCTCTAAAAAACACCTTCTTTTCTTTTTCAGATCGATCTAAGTGCCCAGAAATTGCTGGACCACCTCCCCTTTTCTTTGTTCTGCCTCTTCTTAAGGGTCTATAAAATATTTTGGCTATGCTGGGATCCAGGAGATAGGCTTTGGGACAGGAGTCCACCATCCCCCTGGTATGCTGCCATTTTGAATAAACCTGCTTTCCTTTCCACCAACCTTGACTCTAGATTCTTGGACAAGTAATGAGCAGTTGGATCTTAACCTGGTAGCAGTTCCTTAGCTTCAAGGATTCAGAATCCAAGAGCTTTCTTTGCTGCTGGCACAGCTCCAGTGCTTCAAACGTCTGTCAGATCAGAGTCTTTGTCAGCCAGCCAGCCAGTCAAATCTTAAATAAAGAGAATGTCATACTCTCTGCTTCAAGAAAGCCCTTAACACTTGGCTGTAAGAGACGGGTGTCCAACAGTTTGGCTTCCCTGGGACACAATGGAAGAAGAATTGTCTTGGGCCACCCATAAAATACACTAACACTAATGATAGCTAATAAGCCAAAAAGGAAAAGAAAAAGCCCCTGCATAATTTTTGTAATGCTTTAAGAAAGTTTACAAATTTGAGTTGGGCCGCATTCAAAGCCGTCTTGGGCCGCGTGCGGCCCATGGGCCACAGGTTGGACAAGCTTGTTGTAAGAGGAGTAATTCCTGGCCCACGCTATGTATCTTCCCATAGTCACAATCTAACTGAGTATTGCAGCAGGAGGACTGTTGTCTACATACTGGGGGATGAATGAACCTCCCGGAGAACCGGCACAGTAGGCTGTAGACATCTCTAAACTACATTTTCCACCCAGACCATAGAAACCAGATTGTCTGATCTGGCAATGTGATTGGATGAATCTAGAATTAATGTAAGGGTCTAAAGGCTATAAAATACACGGGAGAAATGATGTCACCCCAATCATGCCTTCACTAGGGTTAGGGTAAGTCAGTGATGCCTGAGTAGATGTTTGCTCCCAGAATACATTTAATGATTTAGTGATACAGTATTTTTATGTGAGAGAAGGGAAAAGGAATGAGTGTGCAGTGAATGAATAAACTCCTGATTATCTGTCTGTCATAATTCTGGGGCATTTGACGACAAGGAGAGAGAAGGTACAGATGAAAATTGTATAATGAATTAGAAATCCTTTAACAAACATACAGGTTACCAAAATGCCACGCAGTTTGAGACAGAACAGTCACCATGCTCAAAAAATATATTTATTATCCTGAAGTAATAAATACAAATATTAAAATAATAAAACGAAAAAGATGTGTCTCATGCACACAAAAAGCTGTACTTAGAGACAGGGAATTCTGAATAAATAATTGATGATATTCCTCCCACTGAATGCACAATGGATTTTTTGCATCATAAATAAATGAGCAACCTTTTATTTATCCAGCGAGACCTCTGTTAGCACACACACACAGAACATCATTCTTGTATCATCATGTCCATTTAAGGGCTAACCAGCTGTTTGCTCTGTGCTCTGTGGACCAGGAGAAATGGTTCATGCAAATAAAAATGGCAAGTCTGTATCAGCCACAGGTACTGTGAGGGCCTCGATTTTAAGATATTTTCTTAAATTTCACATAAAGAAAAATGGAGCATTTTTTTCTGGGAGGTGGGTTTTACACATCTGTATTGAGAATAGTGACATTTTGTGAAATTCTCGCTTTATACTTAGGTTGCAAATGCAGAACTCAAGAAGTTAATCATTTCTTCTCAGGCAGTTTACTTGCTCCTGAGTGAACAGCTTTGTCTTGCTGTTAGCTCTGTGGGCCAAATACAATGCTTATTTTTAGTATCAGGGGATTGAATTTTCCAATCAATTAAATAAAATATCATTAAAATGACCAGTCAAGTAAACTATGACAGTTTGAAAACATGCCTGCAAATTGTTGACCCTCTTGTCCTAGAGAGGTGGGATCTATGAGAAGGAACCCAAAAAACCTGAACATAAAAAATCATGTTTATTCTTACATGGTTAAACTTCAGTCATCTTCAAAGGACTCTCGGTTTGATGCAAAACACCTATCAAGACACTTTTTCCACTGCTCAAAACAGTTTTCAAACTTAGTGATTGTGATACCTTTTAGTGCTCCTGTTGTTGTTTGTTTCACCTCTTTCACATCAGCAAAAAGTTTCCCTTTGAGAACGTTTTTATCAGGGAAACAAACAAACAAAAAAAAACTACAACAGTCACTTAGGGCAAGATCAGGTGAATAAGGAGAGTAGGGCACCGAGGTCATGCTGTTTTGGGTCAAAAACCGCTGAACACTCAGTGAGGAATGGGCAGGTGTGTTCTTATATCACACGTTTTTCATGTAAATCACCCACCATGAAATGGGCAAATGCGTTGAGTCTCCAAAAAATAATTCACTGAAGCCAATCATATCCTCTCACAACACCAGCTGGTACACAGATGCAGATGGGCTCCTAGAACACTCACCTAGTGGGGAAGCCTGTACTATAAGGGGCCCGCCCTCCAGAAGATCATTCCAAGTTTTTTTGGGTTCCCCCCAAGTGTCCTCTGTTGACTCAGGCCATCCTTAGTGATTGGCCCACCCACAGGCTATCCAGGAAACAATGCTGTGACTTTGGAGGCTGGTCATTAGAGAGATACAGCTTCAGCCTGGGATCCTGGGGCACTCAAGCTAGGGTTCTAAGCTGCCTGCACTCAACGTCATACCATTTTAGAGACATCACACAGTGAGGAAGTTTAAGGTAGTCCACGTGGATAAAGCACACAGAGATCCTGGGACTAAATGAAGAGATAGAGCTGCCCAGCAGCCCCCATTTGATTAAAATAAATGAGAGAACTCAAAGCCTGAACTGCCTAGCTAAATCCCTCTGTCTGCAGTCATAGCCCTCAGAAACTGCCAGAGATAATAAAAGGATTGCTTTTATTTTAAGCCACCAGGTTTTGGCTTGTGAAGCCGCAATAGAAAACAGGAACACAAATCAATCATAAAACTATCAACATAGAAATCTCTCATCAACTTATTTTAACTTAATGATAACCTACTGCACAGACCTTGTTCAAGACAGCCATGCCATGGTGGGTGGACCTCATCATTCACCTGGGATGCTAAAGCTTCACTATGTGTCAGGGTTTTTCAGCAGCCTTCCTTTTTGGGCAGTGTGAGGCCTTCCCAGAGTCTTCTCTGAGATTCCTTTAAGCCGATAAAAAAGAAATCTGCATTTCTCCTTTCTAATTGTTCTCCTTTTTGTTCCACTGTCAATGTAAATAGTAGAAATTAAAATCTCTCTCCTTAGATTGTATGACCCTCTTCACCAGGAATCTAACTGGCAGCTACCATATTTTGCCATGTATAATGTGCACCCACATTTTGGCCCAAACTTTCAGAGAAACAAATCTTTCATTTTAATTTTTTAATTCAAATTTTTATTTGTTTATGTGTAGGTACTTATTTTTTGTATTATAAAGGGATTTTAGCATTTATTTTTTAACATATGGTACAAGAAATTTTATGTAACAAATAATTACAAAACATAAGAACAGATACAAGGTGCAAGAATTTTTATGTACTCGTAACAAATTTACAATATTTATGTATCATAGAAGGCCAAAAGCTCTTCATCACTGTCAATATCAGAAGCATCATTCTTTTCACGTTCTACATTACCTGTGTCTTCAGAAGAGTCACTTTGCTCATCCCGGTGAATTTCATCGTCCTCAGTTCCATCCATTGCATTGCTGATGCCACATTTTTAAAACAATTTCACAACCACTTTCTTCTTGATACCATTCCATGGTCTTAGGATCCAATCACAAACCTGGACGATGGGTACTTTCTTGATTCTGCCTGTAGGTGTTAAATCATTACCAGCTGACAGCATCCATGATGTTCACTCTTTCTTGTTTACTGACACGTCAAGAGGTTGCAGTTGGCTGTTAGCCCACCAGGTATCACAGATGATTGGGTTTTCAAGTCAACTTGAAAAAAAAAACCAATGATTGCATTCCAGGGTATTATTTTGCATGTGAATATTGTTTTTGATTTCTAGAGTCACACTTTTAACTGATAAGCATAAAAAAAAGAATTTAAAACATTTACATAGATACAAAATTACTACTACTCATGTATAATGCATATCTTTAATTTTCCCTCACAAATTTGGGTAAAAAAAGTGCACATTATACACAGCAAAATATGGTGTATTATATACTAGATTAATGTAATTATGTAAGAAAGAATCCTTCTAAACCCCTCAGCATATTGAAAGGATTATACACCATGACCAACTGGGAATTATTCACACAATGGGGATTAAACATGTGAAAATTGACTAATGTAATGAGCACATTAATACAATGGGGAAAAAATGGTCTCCACAGATGCAGAAATAAGCATTTGACAAAAATCCAACAGCTTTTCATGATAAAACCACTCAAAAAATTAGAAATAGAAGAAAACTTCTTCTACCTGATAAAAGGCATTTATGGGGGGAAAATGTATTTAGAATCTTACTCAATGAAAACTGAAAGCTTTTCCTCTAAGACCAAGAATAAGACAAAAGTGTCTACTCTCACCACTTCTATTCAACATAATAATTAAAGGACATTCTAGTCAGAACAATTAGGCAAGAAAAAAAATTTTTTAAGCATCCAAATTGGAAGGAAGGAGTAAAACTATTCACAGTTAATATAGTATTATATACAGAAAATCCAAAAGAAACAAAACAAAACAAAAAAACTAGTGATAGTAAACTAATTGAGCAAAGTTGCAGAATATAAGATTAACATGAATAAAACAGTTGGATTTCTATGCACTTAGCAATGAACAATTAAAAAATGAAACTAAGAAAAACAATTTTGTTTATAATAGCATAAAAAACAATAAAATTCTTTGAAATAAATTTAACCAAGGAGGTACAAGACATATACTGAAAATGGCAAAACACTGCTGAAAGAAATGAAAGAATACCTAAATTATTGGAAAAACGTCTTTTTTTGTGGATTACAAAACTTCGTGCTGTTAAGATGGAGATATGTTCCAAAGCAATCTTGCACATTCAGTGCAATTCCTAGAAAAATTCCAGTGACCTTTGTTTTACAGACATGAAAAAGCCAATTCTAAAACTCACAGAGAGTTGTAACAGACCCTAAATAGTCAAAACAGTCTTGAAAAAGGACACAGTTGGAGGACTCACTCTTCCTGATATAAAAACCCCTTCCGAGACTCTTTCCAAGGTATCTTTGATGACCACCCTAAAAGTGATCTCTTTCTATGTATCTTCATGTATTCTGGATCTTTTCTTGAGCCCTTGTCCTGTTTTACCTATCTGGATGGTCACTTACATGCATGTTTTCTTTTTGTTGGTTTGCTTTCTGTTTTTTAAATCAAGCCAAGGGATAGTGTGGTATAAAATTCAAGGTCCTGGCAAGTATTAAGCAATATTTATCATGGGAAACATCATAACTTTCTTAGGCTTAGCTTCCTCAACTTAATGATAGCAAAATCATTCCAAGCAAGAACATATGAGGACTGTCTGGGAAAACTCCAGCCATAAATGCCTTTCTTTTTCATACTACATGGCTGGATACTTTCTGGACAGGCTTCGTACATTGGAATTGTCTGTGTGGCCATGATCTTTTTTTTTTTTTTCTTCTGGTTCTCTTATGTTTTATTTTTTTTTTTTATTTACAGTAGCTGTATTTTATTTTATTATTTTTTAATTCATTTTTATTGTTAGACTTATTGGGGTGACATCTGTTAGCAAGGATTACATAGGTCTCAGGCATACAGTTCTACAATGCATTGTCAGCTTGTTGTATAATAAGTTCACCACCTAATGTGACTTCTCTTTCCATCACCTTATATTTGGCTTCCCCCCCTCCTCTCCCACCCCCTCCCCTTTCTCCCCTCCCTAACCCACTCGTCCCCAAATAAACATTAAACTATTGATTGTGTCCATGGGTTATTTGTTTGTTCATTTCTTTTTTTCTTTGCTTTCAGTTTTATATTCCGCATATGAGTGAAGTCATACAGTTCTTTGTTTTTTCTGTCTGGCTTATGTCACTAAGCATGATGATCTCCAGGTCCATCCATTTTGTTGCAAATGGCACTATTTCATCTTTTCTTACAGCTGAGTAATATTCCATTGTGTATATGTACCACAGCTTCTTTATCCAGTCATCTGTCGCAGGGCACTTTGGTTGTTTCCATGTTTTGGCCACTGTGAACAGCGCTGCGATGAACATTGGGGTACATAAGTCTTTGCGGACAAAGGTTTTCAAGTCCTTTGGGTAGATCCCCAGAAGGGGAATTGCTGGGTCAAATGGTAACTCCATTCCCAATTTTCTGAGGAACCTCCACACTGCCTTCCACAGTGGTTGTACCAGTTTGCACTCCCACCAGCAGTGTACCAGAGTTCCTTTTTCTCCACATCCTCTCCAGCACTTGTTATTCCTTGTCTTGTTGATAATAGCCATTCTCACAGGTGTGAGATGGTATCTAGTGTGCATGGAACATTCTCAAGAATAGACCACATGCTGGGACACAAAAGTAGCCTCAGCAAATTCAAGAAGATTGAAATCGTGGCCATGATCTTATGAATTAGAATCTTCAGGGTGGGGCAAGTTCTGGCATGGGCATCTTACAAGCTTCTCAAGTGATCCTAGAATGTACCCTTGGGTCACAGAATCCAGAGCTCTTACCTGTCTGGGCTTATTGCTATGTTCTTAATTTTCTAGGAGGGGCAGACTTGGCACTCAGTATTTATCTTAATGAATTAATGAATTAATTTTAAGGCTCTTTCTGTAACTAATATTTATGTCTCACACCTTGCTCATTTATGCATCTTAAAGTTGCTTCACATAGCATCTTGGCTAATTCTAGGTGATGATTGAGTCTCTGTTGATTTGAATTAGAGGTCAGAGAATTAATCTGAGGTAGAGGCAGAATTCTGGGCATCCACTAGATGAAAGCAGAGATATTGTGGAGGAGTAAAATGTCATCCATGGAATGCTTTTGGAGATTTTTTTTTTAAAGCATGTTTGCACAATATGATTTCAACTCTTACTCTCACAGATTCTGTTTCCACCAAGTTTCACCTCATTTTCCAGTCCTTTTGTAGCCACATGGTCATTAAACCTCCTGAGTCATCCTATCCCATCTGATTGCTTAATCTGCATTTTATCTCTAGGCCATTCCTGCACTGGATTTGGGGTGCCTGCATATCAGAAGACCAAACAGCAGTGAGAAAAGATAGTGTCTTGGTCTGTTTTGGTCCCCGCCCCCAACCTCCAGATCCACTGGTATTGCCCCAGGCGCAGCTCTGTCCCAGAATGTCCAGCAAAATGACAGCTTCGAACAGGCATCCTTTGATTCAACTATTTATACCTCCTTGTCTTCTAGACTCCAACAGCTCCAGGGCCATTTAATCCTATTTCTAATGAGCCCTTGTCTTTATACCAGTTCCCAATCTTTTTCCACTTGCATACCCCTTTTAAACCCATTTCTATAAATTGCAGCACCCCTTGTTTTTAAAACAGCTGTTTTAAAATACTGACACTTTTGTTCAGTGCCTATCTTAATAGAAAATAGTGAAATAAGGTAATGTTAGGAAAGAAAAATTAATACACTAAAAGTACAAACCATAGATTTAATTTTATAATATCCATAACACAGTTAAATATTGATAATGATGATCAAGTATTTAACAAACTTTTAATTTATTATTAATAATATTTATGTTATCTGAAAAATCTGTAATAATTGTTATGCAGATAGATCACTAGCTCATTAAAACATTGTTAGTGAGATCATTGAGCTTGCTTTGATGCACTTAGTTTCTTGAAATTGGACTCAAAAAAATACAGGATACAGCCTTAAATCTGGACTTGGATTAAGCTTAGTACGGTACTTATTTTTTATGAAAGTGTAAAAAGAAGTAGCTCTCACCACTAGTTCAGTATTAGTAAATGACAAGAGGTATTTGAGTACCTTCTCACTGAGCTGCTTGTATTCCTCACTGACATCTATTACCAGGAGGTAATAAGATGCTTTCTTCTAAAATCAGAATTTAAAGAGGAATCAGTTGAAAGTTTGATCAACTGCTCTTTTTCATTGATTGATAGTTTAACTTATTTGAAGAATTCTTCATTGAAGGGATCCACACTCCAGTTGTTTTCTTTTCCACATTGAGGAAAATACTTATAAAAGGACACTTTAAGACCTTCCCAGTGACTTACAATATTCTCTTTCACATTTTGGGATAGGTGCAAGTCATTCTCAGATAAGTAGTCGTGCAGTTTCAAAAACTTCAGGCTGACCTCTCTGAATACATGCTTTCCAAAAATCCAGTTTTTAAATCATTGACTCAATTTTGTCAGCTACTTTGAATATAGTGATTGAGCCATTTTGAAGTCCCAAGTTGAGTTTGTTTATTTTTAGAAAAATATCTAATAAGTATTCAAGACTTGGAAGCCAATCACTGTCCTGAAACTTTGGAGCAAGAGGGAAACAATGGTCTTTTAAAAGTACCTGGGCTTCATGTCTAAGTTCAAATATTGTGTAAGTACTCTGCCACGAGATAGCCCCCTTACCTCCATGTGCAAAAGGAATGTGCTGTGAAGCTGTTCATTTCCTCATACAGAGCTTTAAACAATCTGGAGTTTTGTGGTTCTGACTTAATACAATTTACGACTTTTACAGCCTCATCAAGAACATCTTTCAGTTTTCTAGGAAGAAGCTTAGATGTAAAACTTTGTTTCTAAATGCACAGTGACTCCATGGTACATGGGGAGTTGCTTCTTTAATTCAGCCACATAGGCCTATAAAACAATCTGATATAGTCTTGCTTCCGTCAGTGCATACACCACCACAATTTGACCAACTAATGTCCTTTTCAATGAAATAATCATTGAGGGCATTCAAAATATCTCTGCCTGTGATACGCTCTGTTAATGGGTAACAAAACAGGTTTTCCTCAATTTCATTTCCTACCAAGTACCGCACAATGAGGAGCAAAATAGATAAATCAGCAACATCTATACTTCCATTGATCTGGATGGAAAAGTATTTACTTTTTCTAATTCTATCTACTACTACAGCTTCAACATTGTGAGAAATTTCCTGAATTCATCTAGATATTATATTATTTGAAAAAGAGACAGTATTGATTTTGTGGACATGTTCTTCCCCAAACAAAAAAAAAAAAGGTATTCTAATACAAGGAGAAATTAAAGCTTCAACTAAGGTGTGTTTTCTTGTTTGTTTGTTTGTTTTTTACCAAATTTAGCTATATGAAGCAATACTTGAAGCTTCAACTCATTCTCATTTTCTTTCTTTCCTGATGTCATGCATTAAGTAACAGTAGATGCTTTTCTAAGTGCCAAAAATAATGCATTTCTTTGTTTCTATAGGTAGGATGTTTAGTTTCTAAATGTTCCACGAGTACAGAGGGTTTCATTCAACCATTGGATCATACTTTCCCACACACAACACACAAAGGCTTAGGACAGTCATCATCCCCTACAAATGAAAACCATATTTAATATACTCTTCAGAGTATTTCCCTTTCTTCTGTGTAGTATCTGAGGCATGCACCTTTTTACTATTTCCCGGTGTGGGTGTACTCGTAGCTACACACACGTATTGAGAAGTATCTTGGTGTCAACAAGAGGGTTTGTTAGAATGAAAACAGCTGCCCGCCCCTCCTCCCCAGAATCTCTGATGGAGTAGGTCTAGGGAGGGGCCTGGGAACCTGCATTTCCAGTAAGGACTCCGGTGATCCTGACGATTATGGTCTGGGAACCACGTTTTTGAGAGATGGCTCTAAAACCCCCCAGAAAAGTCGTTAACTGGACACATCTGACTGTATTTTAGGATGTATTTTAGGATGTATTTTAGGATGTGGGGTTCACTAGTTAAAGCTGAAACTTCCTCCATTAAAGAAAAAAGATAATAAAAGTTTCTCTGTAATTACTATTCATGCATACTCTGTAATCACATTGATATTGAATTTTACTGCAAGTACTTGAAGAAAGCCGTCATATTCTCCTCTTTCCTATTAAATGTTCTGATCTTCATGTTAAAAGTCAGCCCTCGAAAGGCTGAGTTTTGAGTCTCGTGGTCTCTCTCCTCTGGAGACCCTGGAATGTGTTACTATTCCTCATACAATATGGTTACCCAAACTT
Organism: Lyroderma lyra; assembly: GCA_004026885.1. Taxonomy (NCBI): domain Eukaryota; kingdom Metazoa; phylum Chordata; class Mammalia; order Chiroptera; family Megadermatidae; genus Lyroderma; species Lyroderma lyra. The sequence continues at coordinate 55,536 of PVJL010002093.1, forward strand.
CATGCGGCCTGCATCTGAGATCTCACCCACTCAAGGAAAAGCAATCCTTTGACCATCTTCCTTCTGGAGGCAGCAGTGTTGATTGGTGAAGAGAGCTGTCCATCTGACAAAGAGGATCCCAACCTTTCCCCAGGTATATAACGGAGCTAAGTTAACCAACCATTCCGAGTCCCACGGGAGCAATGATGGTTACCATATCAGTGCATGGGTTAAGAGAGGACAAAGCGGGAAAAGAGACGTGAAGTGCCACGTGTGTATTGCTCTTAGGAGATGTTAATGAATGTCATTGCCATCACCTCCTACTGTAGGAGGGTCAGGTGGACCTCTCCCTCTCACATCGCTGGAGAACCAGCTTCTTTCCTCCTTTCCTCCAAAACAAAAGCCCTGTATATAGATCATGGATAGGGGCCAACAGACGCCTTCTGGTTGGGCTCAGCGGGAATGCTCTGTGGTATCATCACAACCGTGAAGGGGAAGGAGATGCCAAGATGCAATGGGGCTATTTCTACAAGGAAGGCCCATGATGATGTCAGACACAGGTAGGAAAGAGGGTATTTTCCAGAACAGGTGGGCATGCTGGTGATGAGCAAGCAAGTTAGCTGCCACCTCATTGGTCCCTAAGGTGTGTGAGGCCTCTGGAGACGGAAACGCTGAAGTTACAAAGACACTCTTGCTGGTGTTTCTTCCCTTCTATGTTTCTCTTTTCTAGATGTTACTTTATCAGCAGTTGAAGGGAGGGCAGAGTAGCCGACTTGTGTCCATTATCTGTTTATCAGTTCCTTTCCTTAAAAGCAAAAGTCACCATTTTGGGAAATGAATGACAAAACCTTGACTATGAGCACAATTAAAATGTGACGGGTGAGCTTTCTGAAACATCCTGAACTAAAAAGTCACTTCTTCATACAGAGGTGCATCTTATTTATTACCACTAGAGTCTTACCTTTATTTCTCATAAAACTTGTATCAGAACACTCATTTCTCAAACTTTGTGCCCAAGTGCTTTTTAAAGTGGAGATCACATAATAATGGGCAAAGTTGCATTTATTAGTATTTATATACGAATGCACACACACACACACACACACAATTCTTAAGATATTGCAAAATTTGACTTTCTATGAAAATTGGGATTTGAGTTTCACTTGAACTCATTTCCTGTTTAGAAAAACAAAAGTGCAGCTGGCTGCCACGTTCATTTAATGTGACATAAACACGCTCTTTGAGGCTGGAGCACATCTGACTGGTTGTCAACGTGACAACAAAATATGAAAACTGGTCTAGGAGTTATTTCTACACAGAACTTGTCTCCAATCCTAATGTCATAGAAATGCAGATGATGATCAGTATTTAATAATATTTTTTCTTGTGGTAAATTTCAAAGCGCAGAACTTTGGGGGTGAGGGTAGGACTGTCATCCGCAAGTTGTCCTGGGGTAAATGCTGCAGCCGCAAGCACTGCCGGCAAATAAGAAATGGGTTAAAACTCAAAAAACCTGGCCACGTGGGATGCCAACAGCCAGGGGTGGCAGTTGTAGATGGAAATTGTCTGTCTGTTGCTGGGACACCCTCTCCAGTCCCTGATGGTACCCACCTTTCACACTGGGCCTGCCTCTCTTATTTGTACCATCGACCAGGTCCCAGTAGTTATTTAATTTGGGGTATTTCACTGGAGGTGTTCTTGTTTTTCCTTTTTTTTTTTTTCAGTATGAGTTACACACAGGATGTCTTAACCTATGCATTTCTTGGATTCCATTGTCACCTTTCCATTTTCATGGATCTTTTGAGGTTCTCTGGGAAGCTTGTGTTTGTTGGTTTGTTAGTTTGTTTTCCTTAGTGAAAACACCTGCTCTAAGTCCCTTTTCACTTCCACATAACTGATTTGCAGCACATTCAAAAGACTTGAAGACTTCAAGCTTTGTTTGGTGTTTCTGTGTATTGACTTGGGTCTCCTGACCTAGAAATTGTCACTGAGAACTGGGTGACTAATGAATGGGTGGTGGAAGCCTCTGTGAGGTGGCTCCAAAAGTGAACCAGAACATTCCTTGTCATCCCACATTCCAGACTGTGTAGGCTCCAAAAAAAGCATTCAGATAAAATGTGACTGGTGGTAATAAGAGTCACAGGGTTTACTGCACTGCTTCCCCAGAGTGATGTTGCAAGCTGAGAGGGTGATGTACAGGGCACAGCTTTGAATGGGAATGTTCTTGAATGTGGAACATTTCAAAGGCCATTATCATTAACACAGCTCCATCCTTCCAATGAGTTTCACGTAAAACAATAACTTCCTCATCCGCAAATGCAACAGCATAAAAATCTATCTTTGGAATGTATGATATTGTATCTGGAATTGATGGTGAGAGCCAAATGAAAATAATCCCACAATCACCACACTTAATGCCTTTTAAATGCAGTTATGGAAATAGATGAGAAACAGCCAGCATGTGCTCAGCACGGGGATTTTTAAACTTGATGCAATAATCATAACTTAGGTGTCTCAGGGCTCCCTTCCTAATGTATCAAAAGCCACACAAAATTTAAATAAGAGAAGCCATCATCCAGCGAATTTGATTTGGAGGGAAAGTTTTTTACATTAGATTGTTTGGGGAGATAATCAGCCTGGTAAAACCCTGTTCTCTAGATGCAAAAGCCAGACAGTATTTTGTTAACAAAACATTCAAGCAGCAAGTTATTAGAAACAACATCAAGGAAGTCATAATCAAACACTGAATAACTTCTTGGAAGCCATAATACCAACACAGGCAGAAGATGCAATGTTGAAAGTAATCAATTTTAATTTTCGGAAACAAAATCACATGGCAAAACCTCAGGAGGCTATTTCCATTTGGGCCAGTTAGGCAGTTTTTCAAGTATTGCCAGACTAGAGAGAGCAATGCACTCCTGATAGATTCAGGAGGGACGGCTCTGTGCAGCATCATATCAATTTATTGGCCCAAAGCCTTCAGTTGAAGAGATTACTCATGTTAGATGTTCACTGAGTTCCTCCTTCTCAGGGGCCACCTCAAACACTACATGCACTTCTCACTTAACAACCAAGTTCTGTTTCTATGACTAGGTTGTTAAGTGAATTGGTCAATAAGTGAGGACCTTAAAGGCAGATGTCTTGTGGTATGTCGTGGCACCATAGGGTATGCACTTTTCAATAGTTATCACATGACACCACACTTACAAATGAAATATGTAGTCTTGTGTAATTGCAAATACTTTGTGTAGTGAATACTAACCAACTGTAGGACTGAGACCAAGACTGAAAAAGAAGATTCCCACGCTAGAGAACTGGTCATATACCCAAGCAGTCAGTAAATAGGTAGGTCATTAAGTGAGGAGTGGTTGTAATGTTTCATGATTTGGTTTGTCAGAGGTACCATCTCTATTGCACGTAATATTGGAGACCATGGTCAAGTTTGTATTCTCTAGTTCCTATTTCTGGACTTCCATAAGATTCCCAATTTTAATGACAACAATAGCAGCAGCAAAAATAGTAACAATAACAGGACTAGCAGTAGCTGATGACAGTAACAATAATGCTTTTGAACAAGGCAAGATGTGGGTCCTATTACTAAATTTAAAATAGAAACCAAAGGACCAATGACAGTGAAAGGACAAGTGTTACCCTTTGTTGATATTCCTGATCCCATGCAGTACCTCAGCACAGGGTGATGAGATTCTGAGATAGAGAAATGGGGCAGGTTTTCTCAATCCCAAAGGATTAGAACCCTCACAATCCCTGTCAGGGGAGCAAAGTCTGTGAGTGCTGTCGGAGATGTGGGCGCTGGGCTAGCTGAGACACGGGCATCCACCCTGGAGTCACAACCAGCTGACCTGGGTGTCTTGATGACATCCCAGAATCAGGAAGATGGACCAGTGTCAGCAACTGAGGGATGGAGGTCAGAGTTCAGACCACCTTGGCAGGCTTGGGGCCAGCTTAGTTTTTCATAGGTGGGATGGAATTCCTCTGTTCATGGTTAATTTTATATTACTTACTGTAGCAGACACTTACTGTGTTACCACTGAGCATCAATTCACCACATTATTTCAATTTCATTTTGAAAGAACCACTTCAGCCTACTCTCAACTCATGTGGAGTTCACGCTAGCTTCTGGGGCAGAGCGTGAGGAAGGCTAGGTGGGTCTGCACGTCTTCCCCCTCTGCCCATACTGCTCTCTCCCCACATGGTGATTGGCAGGGTGGGTATGATACAAATTAGGCAAACAGAGCCCACCAGTCTCAGTTCTGAGGCTTTCCTTTAATCTGGGGGAGAATAGACTCTTCACCACTTCATGGGAGCCTAAAGCTGTAGGAACTACCTGTGAGAGCGCTCGCTATGACTCAATGGATAAGCAAGGTGATTCTGGCCATGTGACCGGAACCCCCTAATAAACTCATGCCTAAAGTTAGTTCCACCTCCTAGATTTTCTAGCTTAAACCACTTTGGGTTTGGGTTGGATTCATCAATTGTCACTTAAAGGCTATTACTCTATCAAGGAAGATGTTGGGTTTTCTGCTTTCTTGGCTTGTCATGCATAAAAAGAAAGTTAATTTAAAAGCACAAAGTCATTATAGCTATAGTGGGTGCTTCTTTCTGCTTCCTTATCCTTAACTGTTCAGTGAAAATCACTCTTCCTTACACAGAGCCCCTGGAGGGCAGAAACGAAATCATCTTTGTTTCCCTCATGTAGCTGAGTCTCCAGTGCTATTTGCTTAGCACTGTGATTGGTGGATGCAGAGAAATTTCAATACAGAAGCTGGGTGGGGCTGAGCTGTTTTGGATAAAAACACAATACAATTTTCTTTTCTAGGAAGAGACTGAGAAATTTAGAAATAAGGGAGAGAACACAGAAACAAGCAAAGCCAGAGACTCCTTTACATAATATCTCCCTGCAACCATACAAACCATATATAAAATTAAAACAACAACAACAATAATGTGCTTTAAGAGAACTGTAAAAGTTATGCGAAGTGTAATAACAAAGTAGCAATGGGCAGGGGCGGTGGGTGGGGATAGAAAACACCTTTACATTGGGTCTAAATCTCCATACCTGTGAGATTCAACAATATAGGGTGATTACTAGACTTAGGTTTGTAAGTAGTTCTTACTTTGGGGGGGGGGGGTAGGTGAGCAGACCTTCATTATCTGTACTGTGATGACATTACTAGCTAACACTGGGGAAAACTGGAGAGAGGCCCCATTCATCTAGAAGAGTTTACTACGGCAAATTACCCATACAAGATGGAAAATTGCCACGGGCTAAGAGGCTGAGAGAGCCTTTAGTTATCATTTCTGCCACTGACCTTTGCTCTCCAGAAGTTGTCCCTAAGGAAATCAGGCTCCAGGTCAGCTCAATTGCCTTTTTGAACCTCACCAGTTGAAGTAATTACTCTTGTTTGCATACTATAAGTCACAGATGAAACAGGACAAAAAGAAATTTTTGTCACCATCTTTCTCAGGAGAGAGTGTTCTCCTAGTTAAAGACAAGGAACAAATTGAGGCTTCATTTAAGCCAGCCAGAGCTGCTCCCTGCTCCCAATGATGCTTTTTTGGGTCTATTCCCTTTAAAGAGCCAACCTTGATTTTTATTTTTATTTTTTACCAAAACAATCTGATGGCTCTTTAATAAAATAAAAGACTAAGAAAGTTCTGAGTACTTGGAAAAAGGTAAGTATTAATTTAAACATAATGTAAAATCTGACTAATACCTCACAGGGAGCCTGAGGCAGACCTGCACTCTGTAAAACTGAATTAGCTTCTCTGTGTAGAACTGTGGTTTCATCCTGACAGCCAACGAGTCCAAGGAGCAGACTGTAAGTTCTTACTGTGGGCAAAATAAATATGTGTCATGCTTATAGTCTCCTACATAATCACAATAGAAATTATTCTTAAGAAATTTAACATTGTTTTAATCTATGCAATTAATATTCACATTATTCCAATTGTCCCCCAAATATCCTCTTTTGCTTTTTTTTCTTTAATCTAGCATCTAGTTCTCATTTCTTGCAGCGTCCCACCCCTTTTTTCGTCTTAAAGAAGTTCCTTTAACATTTTTTGTGATACTGGTTTGGTGGTGATGAACTCCTTAAACCTTTTCTTGTCTGGGAAGCTCTTTATCTCTCCTTCATTTTAAATGATAGCCTAATTGGGTAAAATAGTCTTAGTTGTACATTTCTAACTTTTCATGACTTTGAATATTTCCTGCCAATCCCTTCTGGCCTGCAAAGTTTCTGTTGGGAAATCAGCTGACAGTCTTATGCGAGCTCTCTTGTTAGGTAAGTAACTGCTTTCCTCTTTCTGCTTTTAGGATTCTCTCTTTGTCTTTAACCTTTGGCATTTTAATGACTTGTGTCTTGGGGTGGGCCTGTTTAGGCTCATCTTGTTTGGGACACTCTGTGCTTCCTGGGCTTGTATATTTCCTTTACCAGGTTAGAAAAGTTTTCAGTCATTATTTCTTCAAATGCATTCTCAACTCCTTGCTTTCTCTTGTCTCCTTCTGATATCCCTATATGAAGATGTTATTATGCTTGGTGTTATCTCAGAGGTGTCTTAAACTATCCTCATTAATTTGGATTGGTTTTTTTTTTCTTTGTGCTGTTTGATTTGAGTGTTTTCTGCTACCTTGTCTTCCAAATTGTTGATTCAATCCTTTGCTTCATCTAGATTGGTAGTGATTTCTTCTGGTGCATTCTTTATTTCAATTATCATAACCTTCGCTTCTGGCTGGTTCTTTTTTTATGGTTTATGTGTCCCTTTTTATGGTTGCTATCTCTTTGTTGAAGTTTTCACTAAGTTTTTTCAATATCCTTACATCCATTGTTTTTGAACTCTGTATTTGGTAGTTTGCTTGCTTCCATTTTATTCGTTTTATTTTTGGAGTTTTCTCCTCTTCCTTCATTTGGGATGTATTTTTTTCTTCATTTTGGCTGCCTCTTGGGGTTTGTTTCTATGTATTAGGTAGATTCGCTATGTCTCCCAGTGTTGGCCAGGTGGCCTTATGCAGTAGGTGCCCTGTGAGGCCCTGGCAGTTTCCCTGGTCACCTCCACTTGGTGCTCCAGGAATATCCTTTGCGTGGGTTGTGTGTGCCTTTCTGTTATAGCTGAGACTTGACTGCTATTGATATTTTAGTGGCTGAGATTGACCCTCAGGGTGATTGGCTGTGGGGTTTGGCCATATCCATGGCTAATGGGCTGCTGTGCAGGGGGCTTACCTCACTTGAATGGGATTCACCCCAGTGGACTCTGATGCCTATTGAGACTGCCCTTTGGTTGTGCCACATGTTGGACTAATTTGGTGGTACTCTGCTATGGCCTGGTTCTGATTTCCAGGTATGTTGGTTCTGGGGCTTCTTGGGAGGAGCTCTGGTGAAGGCGTAGGTCAGTCATTGCCTGTGACTTGCCAGGGACTACCTGGTAGGAGCTACAAAGTGATCCATGGTTGGTTGCTTTTTGTGCAAAACCTCAAGGTGGGTGGGAATGGCCATGTTGTGAATCAAGGATGGTTGTCACAATTACCAGGCCTTGGATAGCTCTGTAAAAAGCCCAGTGCACACCAAAGCCTGCTGCTTCCTGCCAGCTCCTGTAAGGCTCAGTTGCTGATAGAACTTTGTGCAGTACACAATTTGGGTGAGGTGGAGTCTTAGGAAGTCACCAGGATGGAACAAGTTGTGTTTACCAGGTTAATATCAATTCTGGTTTGGTGCCAGTGATGTGCCTGGAGCGAGTCAGTAAAGTCTCAGAGCACACTGAGGCCAGCTGTGGCCTACCTGTGGCCCACAGAATGCCAAGAATTGTCCAAGACAGAACGCAACATGGGTGGGGCTGGCTACTGGCTGGGAAAGTCCCTCTGGCATTGCACAAGTTGGCTGGAATGGGGCCCCAGGGAGTCACCAGGGTAGAGTTAGCAGTGCTCACTAGGCAAATACAGATTCAAATTTGGCCATGTATGGGGTGGCTCAACAGGAAATATGGCACCCACCTGATGACTGCATAGGGTGATGACTCTACACAGGGAAAATGACAACTGTTTCTCCAGTCCTTCCCAGAAGCCACACAACTCAGTCTCTTCCTGTATGTCTCTGACACCTCCCATGCTGCATTTTCTATGCTGGAGACCAGGGTGAGTGCCTATGATCCTTTAAAAGGTTATCTGAGTTTCCTGCAGCCTTCTGTCCCACCCAGACAGTCAGAATCCCCACCTTTTTTTTTTTTTTGCAGCCAGTGTTGTGGGAGCTCCTGTTCCTGGTACCAGTACTCTGGAGAGCTCAATGTGGGGCTGGGGTCCCTTGCTCCACTGCTGTGGCTGAGATATTCATCCTGACTCTCAACTGGCATACACAGGTGTGGGGTTGTCCCATTCTACGTCTTTGTGTCTCTTACTAGTCCTTACATGGCTTCTTCTTTATATCCTTAGTTATAAAATTTCTGTTTAGCTAGACTTCAGATGGTTCTCCCAGTTGAATGTCCTATAATTTAGTTATAACTCCAGTGTGGTCTTGGAAGGAGGCAAGCACAACATCTACCTACACTGCCATCTTGGATCTCTCTCTCTCCATACGGTTTTTAATCCTAATATTCTACTCTTGGGCAGGTAGTAAACATCTAAAAATAAAATTTTAATAATATTTTTATATACTTGCTTCAGGGAAAGGAGCTCAGGAAGCAGTCTTAGAACCAGTTCTGATGTGCTATGAGGTGGGAGACAGAGAACAACTAGTAAAAAATAACTGGTAAAGGGGCAATCAGATCATTTTCCAAAAAACCAGGCAAAATCAAATGGAAAGGACAAGCTCTGTGTATATGCATGCATGGTGTACATGTGGGTATGTGTGAGTGGGGGTTTGAAAAGTGGATGATGCAATATTAAAGTTTTTAGTATGGTAGTTTCCCTTGTCTGCAGAGATACAATCCAAGAAACCCAGTGGATGCCTGAAACTACAGATAGTACTGAACCCTATATAGACTATATGTTTTCCTATACACACATATCCATAATAAAGCTTAATTTACAAATTAGGCATGGTAAGAGATTAACAATGATAACTAATAATAAAATAGAACAATTATAATAATATAATATAATAAAAGTTATATGAATGTGGTCTCTCTCTCTCTCAAAATATCTTATTGTGTTGTATTCACCCTTCTTCTGGTCATGATGTGAGATGATAAAATGCCTTATGAGGTCAAGAAGCTTCACCTTTTCACTTAAAGGAAGCACTTTTTAGCTTCTCTTCTGCACACCCAAATTACCAGCATTACTAGTCTTGCACTTTGGGCCACAATATAATATATTGTTATAATTGTTTTATTTTAAGTGCAATAAGGGTTATTTGAATACAAGCACTCCAGCACTGTGACAGTTCTAATAACTGAGTTGGCTACTAAGTAACTAACAGACCTGGAGCACATGCCACCTGGATATGCTGGACAAAGAGATGATTCACTTTCCGGTGGATAGAGTAGGACAGTGTGAGATTTCATCACACTACTAATGCATTGTTTATTTCCGAAATTTTTGATTTAATGTTTTTGGACCATGCTAATTAAAGTTGTTAAAAATATTATAAACAAAGCCATGTACAAAAGATAAAACCAAGAAGAAAATATTTGCAACATATGCGATAGATGACGGACTATTTTTTTTTTAATTTACAAAGATCTTAGAAATTACATTGGTAATATTTCTAAGAAACTTAAAGATTGTCAGGAAAAAAATAAACAGGCAGTTCTCAAATTATCAAACAAAAAATAATGGCTGGTGAAAAGATACTTATCTTCACGTATAGTTAAAAATGCAAATAAACAGCAAATAAAATATCATAGTTTACCTATTATTAATCTGGTAAAAGTTTGAAACTTTGATATGCCCTAGGGTTGGTCAGGATCTGAGATAAAACATCCTCTCATGCACTATTGGAAGGAATCTGTTAATAGAACATTATTTGGAGTATTTCTATGGATATACTTATTAAAATTCACCACTGTAAACCCAACTATTTTGTAGGAATTTGCTCAATGCATATACTGGCAAATATATGTTGAATGTAACAGTATTTAACATGAGAAAATACTCAAACCATTAAATAAAAAAACCCTACTGTCTGTTCATCAGCAGAAGGAAAGTTATCTAAATTATAATACTACATAGTTTTCAAAGGAAACATGTTGATGTAAATATGCTGGTATAAAAAGGGCATGGAATGTGCATAGTGAGTGAAATGAGCATTGCATTTGCAGATGATTCGATTTATGAAAATTTAAAAAACTTTCACAGAGACAGACAGACAGACACACACACACACACACACATACACACACCCCACATCACTCTGTTCATGTGGATCTTCAAAAAGGATGCTAAAAAAATTTACATGGTTAACTTCAGAGAAAGATTAGCTCTATAATCCTATGTATGGTTTCAACGTTTTTTCAATTTTTAAAAAACCAGGTATTATTACTATGATTATAAAATTAAGAACACTAAATACTTGAAACATGATCTCAATCATACCAAACTTCAGGTAGTTGAATTAAAAATATTTGGGATTATGAAAATAAAGTATCTGGATAACATGTAGCACATTTCCCAAACTTGACTGATTCGCCATTGTGTCGAGGCTCCGGCGTTACGATGACCCCCTTAGGGAAGTATGACAATTTAGCTGCTTCCCTGGTGCAGAGGAAAGATGGTGCATGGACTGTGGTGTAAATGGAAGTCCCAGCCTTGCTCCTCACAAACCTGGGACAAATTATACCTCTCAAATGTCAGATGCCTCACCTGTAAAATGAGAATAACCTTGTTCACAAAAGTGCGCTAAGATTGTATAGAAAGGATAGACCAATTTATCTAAAATTATAGGTTAGTTCTTTTTTGCCCAAGAACTTTTACTCAAAATTTTACAGACACTTGAAGCCTAAGGTGAAACCTTTATTGATGGTTCTGGCTGTTGGCTCAGAGGAGGGTTATTGGGACGCCATCAGCCAAATTTACTCAGTGAACAGGTCAGATGAGAGGTGCCCCTGGTTGCCTTGGTAACTTGGGAGGTTGGCCCTAGATGAACTTTAGTCTTTTTTTAATTCTCTGAGTTGTCTTCTGGGAGAATGAATGTAGCTGTTTGGTCAGTGTTTGTGTGTATGCTTTTTTTCTGGGTAAATATTGATTTTTCTTGCTGGATCGCTGAACTCCCAAGAAAAACTCTTCATTTCATAAGAGACCATTTGTAAGATGGTTTATACTAGTCATATTCATAAACACCAGATAAAATAAATTTTACGCATGCTTGGGCTTGAATGACGGAAGACCTGGTGTTATGATGTGGAAAAGTAATCAGGATAGAATCATGGAATCTGAAAGGAAAGGTCCATTAGAATTTTTTCAACAAAGTCCTCAAGAGAGGAGGTTGGTGACTCATTTTTCAAATTGGCTACTTACTTGATGACCATTCAGCATGCCACAAAGACTTTTGATCTAATAGACAAAATTGGACTAGCCAGATACAGCTCTTCTTGCAAAATATTGGAGATACTTACACAGACAGTAATACTGTGAATTTATACACTTTATTCGGATGTATTATTCACTAGGCATTTATTACCTAATTTGTTTTTTTAAGACACAGAAAAATGAAGAAGCTCCCTAGGCATGACAGGCAGGGGAAAAAAAAAAAAGAAAAAAAAAGAAGGACACAGAAACAGGCGGCTCTTCTGAGTCCTGATATGGGTGAAGATTTCTTCCAAAACTCAGGAACTCTAGGAATGCAATTGAGAACCGGCTTCTTTCAGTTGTTTGCAGATCATCTCTGTCTTTTGAGAACAAAGAAAACTGAGCATCGGTTACAAATCTGAGAATAAATCAAGAAACAACATATCTCAAAGGAAATCCCCCGAGGGGTGACTACGATCAGGTCCCTTCACCCACCAGGCAGAAAATCTGAGCCTTTCTCTGATAAGAGCCCCACAAATGGCCACAGGGGCTAATCCATTCCTGATGCTGTTCTATGGAAAAGGAGATGATTATCCAGTATGTCATGCCAAAGGCATGACTTCTGCAGGCTCTGTCGGTCACCTCACTGCCCTGGCCAGGCGAGAGGCCCTGGTCAGAATCCCAGATCTTTCCCACCAAACTCAGAATTTCCCCTGGGTTTGCCGGGCACGTCTTAATCCCCGCTAACTGATGGTAATTTTGACCTGTGAGTTAACAGGAATTGCCCTTTGAGTCTCTTTTGGCCTTCATGCAATCTATTAAGGCACTTAAGCTTCTGCCTTCTACATAAAACATTTCTATTTTTAAAAACAAACTTTTAAGTCAAAAACGACAGGGTTAATTATGCTGAAATATGCTGTTTACCGCGCAAACTCCATAAAACAGAATACATGATTTACTACACCATCCGAGACAGCGCTGGTTTTCATTTCTGCACAATCAGGGACTAAATCTGTGTCACTCACTCCCCTATGTGTGCTGGAAATGGTTTTATGTTCCATCTTACTTTAAATTATACACATCAAGATCCTAATGGGACACAGGCTACTTTGTTGCCAAAACCTGCTAGGTTAGATCATCTATTAAACTCTATTTATTTTTTATGACAAACAAGAAGAATGACAAAGCAGCTACCGAACACCCACTAATGAACACCAAATGCCTCTCAAGGTCCCTTCATATTGCACTCATTTGTTCAGGAGTCCAGTTAGCTTCCCCTTTGATGCTCTACCTCCCAAAAACAGTCCTCAAATGAAGCTGGTTTTCATAAGCTACCGGGGACGGAGCTGGTTACCATCTGCCCTCGTGTTCTGATTCTGAGGTCAAAAGTTTGACTCAGCGTTCTGTTAAAAGGAGGAAATCTCACATTCCATCAACATGCTTTGTCTTGGGGACCGAATGTCCAAAATGAAGCATCAACCCCAAGTTTGCGGGAGTCACGTTTATATGCATGAGAGGGTTACCAATGAAAACAAGAACAGAAACTAGCCTGTCAGAGGATGCGAAGGGGCATTTGGAGTCAGTTTGATCAACAATTCGGATTTGGGCAGCACCGCAGTTTTACATGTCGTGTGTTTTTGTACATTCGTTGGGAAATCTTTCTAAATTCTATTGAAAACTATCCCTAATGCGTCAGGTTCTGGAGGACATGCCTAACAAGGTAATCTTTGAAGAGCAAACCCCAGAATGCATTGGTGGCACCCATTTGCCCAACTGCCTCTGGGACTGGAGTCTCTGAAAGTAGGCAAATGATGACATGTCAGTGTTCTGCCTTTTCATGGCGTAGCATGAAAGGGAGAGAGAAGACTGACCACCTAATCCTCTGGCCCCTGCTTACGCCAGACCTCAAGAAGAGGTCTAGGGGATGCAATGATATGAAAGTTCAACAGTTTCCCAGATACTAGTTTGTCTCTTGGTCTTAGGCTTTTGGTGGTGGTGAATGTGTTATTCTTTTTCTCTGTCTTCATGGGTCTTTAAATAAGTTATGAGCATGACAGCCAGGTGCCATTTTGAACTGGAAATTCAGAATGCCCTTTTAACTCTATCCCCCCAATTTCATTTTACATATTGGTGTTTTTAACAGCTCCTTTGATGTTGGAACTTTGTAAGCAAAAACATGGTGCCTTTTATCTGTTGAAGGTGGCCAACGAATCATGAGAGATAAAAGTGTGGAAAAGACAAAAACTTCTAGTTCTCAGAGAGACAAGTAGTGTGCACACATTTTCTTACTCTAACTGAAAATATGAAAAAATGTTTTTGCACATACTCGGTGGGTTTGGGGTGTGTGTATGTTTGTCGTGTCAGAATGGCAGAGAGCATGAAGAAAATAAATGGCTTCCCCAGGCTTGGAATATCCCTGCTTTAAGTGACTCTTCAGGATACAATCTCCTGTCTGCTCTATCATGCAGCATAGGTCTGTTAAAATCACGCTTCCGCCGGACTTTTTCATGCATTGCTGCTCATGGCCTCTGGTCTCCTCGCTTACCTCTCACACGAGGTGAGCTGGATGCTCAACTCCGAGGAAGTGAAGAGGAGGAGGTTTTTGATTGTGACTTCTTTCATGTGACCTCACATGGAAGATCGTTGAATTAGCCAGATCCTGGTCTGAACTTGAATTCACGATGTTCAGAATCAATAGAGAATGTTTTTCTGCCATAAATCTTTGGCTGACAGATTTGCTAGATAAGTTGTACGATGCCCAATTATATTTGAATTTCAGAAAAATAATAAGTGACTTTTTAGTGTAAGTATGTTCCAAATAGTGCATGAGGCATACTTATGCTAAACATAATTTATTCATTGTTTATGTGAAATTCAAATCTAATTGCATATTCCTTATTTTTTTGTCGTTGTTGTTGTTAAATCTGGCAGCTCTGCCTTTTAAACTGACAGTAATAGGGAAACCAAAAAACTGTTTTCACCTGCCATACTTTCTCCATAAGTGGCAAAAGACCCTGCCTATTTTTTGTAGGGAAATAAAAAGTCTATGACAAAATGGCAAACATAAATTTCTTGGTCATTTAACCATGCTATAATTTCTGCATATGATGTCTATATTAGTGCCATTACCTATGATTAATGGGAGTCTATTGACAATCTCTATTTTTATTAGAAAATAAGATAATAGCAATTTAGGCCACCTCAAAAAATCAGAGTATTTTTATTACCTTAAAACCGTTTCTAGCCACACCTCAATTTAGTAAAGTCGAAAGCATATTGAAAAATTGAATTTGTCTTCTATATTAATCTCATAAATTGAGGAAACTCAAACTAACTGTAATGAAAAGATCAACTAATGATGGCCCTGAGATGAAGTCATTACAGTAATTCTCTCTAGGTCATCATCGTATCTGTGAAAAAACAAGACCTATTGCATTGACAACACGCGATTAGAGTCTCGGATCTTAATGATTACCGTATTTTTCTGTATACAAGATGATACTTTCATCTAAAATTGTTAGACCAAAAATTAGGAGTCATCTTATACATGTAACTGGTTGAGAGGGTTTCTTAATGTTGGGTTAGAAAAGTTGGGGTCATCTTATTCATGAAGGCATCTTATACATGGAAAAATGCAGTATATGTTTATTTTCCTAAGCAAAAACTAAATTGAAATCTCAATTATTTGTAATGTTCTCTCTAATAGCAATTGCATAGTGATATAGGAATAGCTCATTTTGTTGCACTTTGCTTAATTATGCTTCACAGATTTTTTTTTTTTTACAAATTGATGATTTGTAGTAAACACGCATCAAGCAGCTCTATCGGTGCCATTTTTCTAACAGGCTGAGATGATTCTTAGCAATTTTTAGCAATAAAGCATTTTTAAATTAAAGTTTGTACACTTTTTTAGACATAATGCTATTGCACACTTAAAAGGCTATTGCATAAGATGAACATAACTTTTACATGCACCAGGAAACTCAATAAATTATTCATATGATTTGCTTTATTGTGATATTTGCTTTATTGTGGTGGTCTAGAATGGAACCTACAATATCTCTGAGGTCTGCCTTCAATTCAATATACTATATCAGGAAATCACCCACTATAGCATTTATATATTTATGCTTCAACTTAATCCAAATTTAGTCAGGGTTCAAGAAAGTTTAAAGTAAGTAAAGTGGTCATAAAGTAGAAACTTCCCCTTGTCAGTAAGTCCTGGGGATGTAGGTGACAACAAACATTGGTGACTATAGTTAGCAATACTGTATTGTGTATTAGAAAGTTGTTAAAAGGGTGAACCCTAAGAGTTTTCATCATAAGAAAAATAACTATGTGAGGCAATGGATGTTAACTAAACTTATTGTGGTGATCATTTCACAACATACACAAATAGCGAATCATTAAGTACACCTCAAATTAATGCAATGTTCTGTGTCAGTTATATTTCAATTTCAAAGAAGACAGTAAAAAACAAAGAAGGTTCTGGTGGATTTCAGTTTCTTCACAGGGGAAGGATACCTGGGAACAAGTCTTCCCAAGTTAGACATGAAAAGCTGAGGCGCTGTTTTACGAAGGGCTGACCAAATAAAGGGCTGAGGTTATAATCTGCCATTTCTTCCTGGGCGGCCACCACCCAGCTGTGTGCCAGTGAGAACCACAGTGACAGGGTGGGCCAAGTGACCACAGGACAAGCGGTCAGAACCGCACTCTCTTCTGGCTTGAGTCCCCTCCCAGGGCAGCTGTGGGGTCTAGACAGTGCCTGGGAAGCGAGCCTGGACGGCTGCTGTGGAGGGGACTGTAGAACGTGGACCAAGTTGTCCTTACATTGGGGGACATTCCTGACATCTGTCATCAGAGATATGAAATCCCTTTTCCTAAACGAAAACTTACTCGAGGGTTTAAGGCTTCTCGTTCTTGTGTATTTTTTTCCCTTTGCTTGTGCTTTTTTCTTTTTTTTTACATGCATGTAGTAAAAAGCACAAAACATGAGATCTACACTCCTAATACATGCTTCTGAGTAGAATACAGTATCATAAACGATAAGGGTAATGCCATATAAATCTCTAGAACATTTCTATCTTGCATAATTGAAACTTTGTATTTATTGAACAGTAATTCCTCATTTCCCTTTCTCCCCAAGCTTCTGGCAACCACCATCTGACTTTCTGCTGTGTTGAGTGTAGCCACTATGGATACCTCTCGTTAGTGGAATTGTGTTGTATTTGTCCTTCTGTGGCTGGCTTTCTTCACTTATCTTTCTCTCCCAGGCTCATCTATGTTGTAGCATCTGACAGGGTTTCCTTCTTCTAATGGCTGAATAATATTGTATTTCATGTATATACCAGGATTTCTTTATCCATTAAGAAATCTTGAAAATGGACTCTCCCTCTCTGCTACTGAGTAGCGTTGAACAACGTTGCAGTGAACATGGGAGTGTGGCTATCTCTTTAAAATAGCGATTTCAATTCTTTCAGATAAACACACAGAGGTGGAATTTCTGGATCATATGGTAGTTCAGTTTGTTTGTTTGTTTTTGAGGAAACACCATTATGTTTTCCATCCTGGCTACACCACTTTTCATTCCCACCAATAGTTCACAAGGGTCCCAACTTCTCCACATCCTTGCCAACACTTGTTATTTTCTGATTTTTTGTTTTGATGATTATCCTAACAGATATGAGGTATTATCTCAGTGCATTTTTCTGATGGTTGGTGATGCTGAGCATCATTTTGTATACCTGGTTTTCTTTGGAGAAATGGTTACTCAAGTCCTTTGCCTACTTTTAATCAGGTGATTTATTATTTTGTTGTTATTGGGTTGTAGAAATTCGTGTATTTTGGATATTAACTCCTTCTCAGATACATGGTTTTGAAATATTTCCCCCATTCTGTAAGTTGCTATTTATTCTGTTGATTATTTTCATTGCTGTACTTAAGTATTATTTTTGCTTTTATTGCCTATGCTTTTGGTGTCATGTCCAGGAAATCATTGCCAAGACCAATGTCGTAAAAACTTTCCCCTCTGTTTTCTTCTAGAAATTTTACAGTTTCAGGTCTTACCTTTAGGTCTCTAATTCAATTTGAGTTTAATTTCATGAATGGTATAAGATAAGGGTTCAATTTCCTTTGAGTGTGTGGGTATCCAGTTTTACCAACACCACTCACTGAAGAAACTACCTTTTACTCAGTGTGTATTCTTGGCACATTTATCATTATTGAAATCCATGATTTAATATGCATTGTTATTATTAATGTAATTCTGAAAAAAAATATCTCATTTAACAACATCATACTAGTGTTCACTATGTTGTAGTTTTAGAGTTGCAGTTGAAAATTGCACCTGGGAATCACAAACTTTTAGAAACATATGAGATGTGATAAAGCACTGTGAAGTAGGTCAAACTCCCCAAATGTGTTGTGCTGTTAATTTTGGAGAGAGTACTAACAGAAACATTAGAGACATTGCTGAGGAAATAAAAAAGCAAAAAAAAAAAAGTATTAACAGTTGGAAGAATATATGGCCCCCAAATTTAATTTGCTCTTCCACTCTACTTTTCCATTTGTTCCTTGGGAGTAAATTAGTCTCAAATAATGCTAGGTTTTCAGGAATGCATCTCTTACACAAAGTTCAACCACCCCGCGTTTTTCATTAAAAGCATCTGACAATATTTTCCTTTCTTGTCCAGTTTTATGAAAGAGTGCTGTGGTTTATCAGTAAAATGGAAATTTCATGAGGATGAAGACTGATGTAGCCCCCAAACCGAATACCATGCTTGTTGGAAAATAATGGTGTGTAATAAATACTTGGTGAATAAATAAATGGCCCGGTATACAATCTCAGATAACTCAGCATCAAGACGAATCCCAAAGATTTCACTCTAAACACTTTCCTCCAGGTCATTTACAAGAGTTTCCATTCTGCTTCATTCAGAGAATTGACAATGTGTCCCTAATCTTGCCTGCCAAGTTAACAATTAAACCGTTCTAGAATCCTTTAATAACCCAAATAAATAAATAAGTCTTTGGCAGAAAATTGTTTCCAAGGCATCAAAGCCTGCTCCCTGTGGGATATTTTCATATAATTCTTTGTGTTGATGTTCTCCATCTATATTGAGAGTAGATGTAATAAATAACTTTTTAAAACTCAGCCTGTGTTCACCATAACTGATGATGATAAGTTATTAGTTATATCACACGGTCCTCTTTGAGAAACTCCAGAATAAAAATAGATTCTCCTGAGCAACAGATTTGCTTTCATCTCTGAAACTGTAAATTATATTACTGAAAATGTTTCTCTCTCTCTCTCTCTCTCTCTCTCTCTCTCTCTCTCTCTCTCTCTCTCTCTGTGTGTGTGTGTGTGTGTGTGTGTGTGTGTGTATGTGTTAGGTGTTACAAAACTTAGACTCTCAATTTGTGGACCATGTAATAAGAGTTCGGTCCAATGTCCAGCTATAGATTTTGTCCCTACCCTTGCTTTACTTTCCTTGCCTTCTCTTTTAATTTTACTCGTGTTTTATCCATCTCTCCTAAGCCCCACTTGGAACAAGGCAAGGTCTCAAATAATGTCAAAGTAAATAATGTCAAAATCTATCAAAGCCAGTTTTTTTCCTTAGCCCTCTGAAGGGGCAAATTAAAGTATAAAGATTGCTTTAGCAAATGAGACAGGCATCTTTTCCTTTTTCACAAACCACAGTGTGGCTTTTTGTAGGTTGGGTGATATTTTGTTAAAAATACTATCTTTGGTCATAGGTGATATAGCTAGTGCAAAATCTAAACTCGTTGTTCTGTGGTCCCCTCTGGGCTCATCGTGGGAGTGGCGAGTGGACTGGTGATGAAACATAGCTCACTACTCTTTAGCTCAAAGGCCGTGTGTCAATAACACTACAATTTTTTCAATGACCCTCATGTAAGTTCCATCTGGTCTTTATCTGCTGTGTTTTTTCAGTAATTGATCCAAATACTCTGACTTATTAATATTTGGTCATTTGCTAATAAAGTCTAACACACAGAAATGGAGACTCAGGTTCTGTTCTCCTATCTCAGATCTGTTAAGCTTACCAGCTGTGTGACTTTGGGCAAATTCTTAACCTCTCTGTGCCTCAGTTTCCTCATCTGTAAAATGAGATTAATAGCATAAAGTTGTGGGGATTAAATAAGGCAATGTGTATTAAATACGCAGTGCAGAAATGTATATTAAATACGCAGTGCAGAAAATCACTACAGATTTTCCTGTTACATTGCTGCTGTTGCTGTAATTTATCTGAGTTACACATTTGCACAACATCTATATAAGCAGCTCCCTGAGCCTCTCGCTGACCTCACCCTTTCTGTGGGGATAAAGAGTCTATTATTTTTAGTCTTGGAGTCCCTTAGCAATACTCTTGCAAATTCTTTTTTGGGCATGTCGAATTTCTAGTGTGTGCCTTCCTGTTTTCCTCATTTAGCCTGCCTTTCCATTTCTGAAAAATGGCAGGAGAAAACCCTATTCTGTTTTGCCAGCTGACCATGAAGAGTTGTATGTGTGCTTTTGTTCTTCTCTCAAAAGTGCCAGGTCTTTTGCTTCCTTGGCGTGCATTTCTCCTGGACTTTCAGCAAGCTCTTCCAAAATAGTCACCACACTGTCTTAGCTTTTAAACTCCTCCTTCCCATTTTTTCCTTAACAAATGTTCCCACTTGGCCATTAGGCTCACTTCATGAATAATCACAAGGGGTATTTCTTTGGCTTTCCTTCTCCCCCTGCAAGGTAAAAATTGCCCTGACAACTGCTCACTTGTGTTTCACCCCCAATTCCTTCCTGCAAGGCTCCCAGTCATGTCTTGGGGCCAAGTTCCACATATGTCCTTCCATGTGGATTATTCTACAAAACTGCCTCTTCAAAATCTTTGCCTCTGCCTGTCTCTTGATGAGTTTCTCTGCCAGCCTGGTTGGGTCCCTCTACCGCCCACTCCCTTATCCAATCAACAAGGAGTTGACTATTGTGAATAATGCTGCAATACACACAGAAGTGCCTGTGTCTCTTTATAACCTGTTTCCATTTCCTTTGGATAAATACTCAGAAGTGGGATTGCTGGATCATACGGTAGTTCTATTTTTAGTGTTTTGAGGAACTTATACTCTGTTCTCCATTGCAATATTATTCATAAAAGTCCAGATATGGAAACAAACTAAGTATCTATTAATAAATGAACAGATAAAGAAGGCATAGTATATACAATGGAAGACTAGTCAGCCACGAGAAAGAGGAACATCATGCCTTTGCAACAACATGGATGGACCTTGATGACATCACACTAAGTGAAATAAGTCAGAGGAAGACAAATGCTTTATGAGACCTTTATCTCTTCCTTGTGGAATCTGAAAAAAGAAAAATAACCAAATTCGTAAAAACAGGAAATAAAATGGTGATTATCAGGGGCTGGGGGTGAGGAAATGGGAGAGGTTATTTAAGGGCACATATTTGCAACCAGTAGGTAAATAAGTCCTGGAAATCTAATACATAGTACAGGGATTATAAAAAACAATACTGTGTTATGAACATGAAATTTACCAAGAGACCAAATCTTAAATCTTTCCAACATGAAAAGAAATGATCATTACAGCACGATGGGTGTGTTAGCTAACACTACCATGGCAATCATACTGCAATATCAATGTATCAATTCAATGTGTTGTACATACAACTTAAAATCAGTGTTGTACGCCAACTGTAACTCAATGAAACAACAACAGTAGGGGCTACTCAAAAAACCAGTATTTGAGTAACCTTATTGTTTGTCAAATTCTCTGCTAAGTGAAGGTAGCTCCTTTGTACACACAGCACCATTTCTACCCTCAAAGCATTTACATTCCCATAAGACTAAGGTTGTGATGGCGGTGGGTATGCCTAATATGGGTGATTTTAGCAGAGGTTCCCCACTTTCATTGGTTTAGGGAAGGATTTCCTAAGGGGATTATATAAGGCCTGTCCAGAAATTATCCAGCCCTATAACCATTCTTATTATATTGACAATGGCTGGATTTTTTCCAACAGCCCTCATATATTATCTGAGATAAAAGAAAAGAAGAAGGAATAATTACAATTTTCATCCCACTGTATTAACTATTGGGAGCAAAGAGAGAATGAAAGCTGAGTGGTGTTTCTGTAGATGAAGTGATAATAGAGCAGAGAAAGCACATCAGCCAGCTCTGTCAGGAAACTCAGCCGTGAGAGATTGGAAAGAGGTTGAGTGGGAGAAGGCAGGTGCAAGACGAAATCGATAGAGACAAAATAATTAACTAAAAACATCAAGGGACCAGAGGTCTGGATATTATCACCCAAGGACTAGTGTTGTGACAACAGCTGAAGGAGAGAGTTGTAAGGAGAAGAGGTGGTGGCCATAGGCTACCAAGATTTGCAGTGGGCGTCATTGGAACTGAGGATACAGATTGGATGGGGGCTCAGCATGGAAGCTGGAGGCTATGCAGGCAGACTTGGGGGGTTGGGAGCCAGTTGGTAAGCCCAGGACTAAAGATTTCAGTAAGTGAAGAAGAGACCTGAGAGAGACAGTACATCCGAGAAATATAAATAACAGAGAACAGTATGAGCATAGCCGGGTATCCGGAATTCAAGAAACACAGGTTCAAGTGCAGCTTTGCCCATTTCTGTGTGGCCTTGCACAGTTTACCTTGCTGATCCCAAAGCCTCTCATCTGGGAACAGAGCACCATTGTCACGCTGTCCTCCTTGAATTATTGGACTATTATGTCACATGATTGGTAAAGGTGCGGCCAAGAAGTGCTCTGTCTACATGAGACAATAGATGTGGATTCCAAGGTGGGGCATGCAGTGAGTATAAATTATCAGAGAAAATATCTTTTTTCGGGGGGGAGGGGGGATAGTTCCCTGGCTGGGAATCGAACCCAGGCCATGGCATTGAGAGCGCCGAAGCTTAGCCATTACACCACCAGAGGACCCCAGAGAGAAAATATCTAAAGAAGACACACACAAAAGTCAGAATACATTTATGGCTATCCGATGGAAGCGATAAAGGAAAGGTAGTAATTGTTGGCTGTTAGGAAAAGTATTTGTTGATGGACTTGTCCTGGAGAAGGTGACACCTGTAGTTTTCCCCCATGCCCTCATGGAGGAGAATGGGCCACTTCAACTGAACTATGAGGTGTGATAAAAAAATATATGGTACATGTTTAAATTTGAAAAATTTATTACAGTAAAAGACACACTGCCACTAATCTCCCTCAAAATACTCCTCCCTCACTTTGAACACTCTTATCCCTTCATTCTTTTTACTTTCTGAAGTGGTTCTGGAAGTCCTCTTTCATGAGTTTCTTCAGTTGTATTGTCGTGGCTGCCTTGGTGTCCTGAATCGATTCAGGTCACCCATTGCTTGTGATACGACAATTTCTGTCAAGTAAAGTATAACCATTATGGTGTGTCCTCATCCACCTTATTCACCAGATCTGGCACTATGTGACTTCTGGCTCTTCCCAAAGTCAAAATGACCATGAAAGGTAAATGGTTTGAATCAATTCAGGACATCAAGGCAGCCATGACAGGGCAACTGAAGACACCCACGAAAGAGGACGTCCAGAACTGCTTCAGAAAGTGGCAAGGACAATGGGGTACGTGTGTTTGAAGCGAGGGGGAGTATTTTGAGAGGGTTTAGTGACAATGTGTCTTTTACTGTAATACATTTTTTTAAAAATTTAAACATTAAATATATATATATATATATTTTACATCTCATACTTAAGAATTCCCTGTGTGATCCCTGGGGTATATGAGACAGAATGTACTAGAGTCTCGCTTCCTTCTGGGAATCCTAGTGGGCTAACTGTTGCTAGACAAGTCACAGTAGAGCTGTCCGACTTGAATTCAGCCTGTACTCTTGAATTGCTCAGGGCAAAAGCTGAGCTGCCCTTGCCCATGGACCGGATGTAATTCCACCAAAGAAAGAGCTGCTGTGTGGTTAACATTAGGTCCTGACCAGGCAGGCTGGCTGGATGTGCCAGGGCTCCTGGGTGGACAGGAGCTGCAGGAGGAGTCCCAGACTCCTAGAGGATACAGAAGGAGTGGTTGAGTCCTGTGGGAGGATGGTCTCTAAGAACTCCCCTGCCAGCAGGCTGCCTTCTGGAGCAGGCTCGGTGGGAGCTGAAGAAACAATGTCACTGTGAGTGAAAAAAGATGGAAATTCCATACATGGTGTCAGAGTGGATAGTCTAGCTTCTGACCTGAGTTCATCCTGGAAATTTAAGAACTCTGGAGTGATCAGGAAATTTATGGGACTAGATGAGGACCCCCTCCTTATTATTTTTTTTTAGAAAAAAGGAAAAAAATTCATATGATGAATAAATTATAGAGGGATAATGAGAGATAAAGATTTGCTTTTTTGGTTTTTAACATCACACACAGCATACTGTACTTGCCAAATGATAGGGATAGGGATCAGCAAAAGTAGACACAGCTTGAGGAAACTGAGTCTGACTGGATGTTGGGGGATTCATTTAATTCTACACGTAGCAGCAGCTCTGAGGAGAAGGAGGCCAGGCCTAGCTGAGGCACACAGAGCGGGACTGAGCTGTCGCTCTCCATGAGAAGTCATGGGAAGGCCACGTTTCCATCCACCATGGAGGAGGGGAAAGGTCTGTGACGAGATGGATTGTGTAGAGAGAGTTTATCTGGAATTGATGACTGTGAGGGGACAGAGTCGAGGGTGAGTTGGAGAGAGAAACAGAGCAGAAGGGGCAAGATAGAAAGAAGAGAGTGAAGTACAGAGACACGCCTCCAGTTAAGACAGGTGGAAATGGGGCAGGTGAGCCTGAGCCAAGAAGGCAGCCAGGGCCTGGCCTGAGAGTGCTGAATCGGCGGCAGCTTCCCACCATCCATCCTAATGCCAAGTCCAGGGCACTGAACTACCAGGGGACCATTAAAATAATCTATTGTACACAGAAAGTCTATTTTATATATGCAATATATTTAGTATATAATCTATTTGACATGTAAAATCTATCCTATATATGTAATCTATTTCATATATAATCTTTTATATATAGTTTTTCACACACCAGCCTTATAGCCCAGTTAAATCAAATGTGTCCAAAAGTGTACTAGGAGCACCATTCCATGATTACTTCTAGCCACATATCTCTTTTGGATGTTATGTTACCATTTCTATTAGACATCATTATATATTATAGGCCTCTGACATCACATGAATAACATAACAGACATTAAATCATATACATCGGTATACATCGGTGTGATATACAGAGGGTGCCAAATAAATGTATACACATATTAAGAAAGAAAAACACTGTATTAAAATTGTAATACTCAGTATATACCAATAACAAAAAATGAATACAAGTCATGTTTAGCTTCTGCAATTATAAGAGGTGCTCAGAGTGGTTACCATCAGCATCCAGACATGTCTGATTATGGCAAACTACTACTACTTGAACAACATTGACCCAAGTGTCCACTTCTATCACTGTGCATGCCTTTCAATTTCTTCCCAAAGTACCCCCAGTGTAGCTGGTTTTCTATGGCACACCACATCCTTTAAAGTCCTCCAAAGGTAGAAGTCAAGGGGTGTTAAGTCAGGAGAACATGGGAGAAACTCAAACAATGTTCTCAAATTGCAAGTACCACTTCAAAATGGTCTTGCACTTCTTAAACAACAACCACGCTTCCACCATTGTCTCTGCCCTGCCTGTCACATGGTGAAGCTAGCATTCATTTGATTAACTCCATCTTTTGAGCGAATATCATACTACACATTGCTATTGTAATTCAATTCAACTTTGAAAAGTAATACATAGATAACATCTCTTAAAATGTGTATACATTTTTGGCACCCCTAGTGTATGTCATATGTGTGTATACGCATGTATACACATGCACACATATGCACATGTATGTGTATTTAGCAGATGAGACAAGGTAAGCTCAAGAAAAGGGGCTGATTCTAAGTCACACACTGACACAATGACCTCAAGAGGGTAACTATAGAGTTATCGTTTATAGAGTGTTATTATGATTGATGCACATTTCAGTATTTAATGACAGGTAATGCTGGCCATGATCCATTTCTCTCTCTTTCTTTCTCTCTCTTCCTCTCCTCCCCCTCCCCATCTCTCTCTCCAATCACCCCCAACTATATATCTTCTATCTATATCATCTGTCCATTCATCCATCTATGTACCTATTAACTTTCTGTCATCCATCCATCCATCTATTTATCTATGTATAGGTTTTTTATTTTAATCATGCAATGATTGAGTGATTTTTTTTATAGCATTCACCACCTGTTTGTGTGTCCGGCAAACTGGACCCAGGTCTAACTGACCTGTACCTCATCTTTCTTTAAAGCAGAGAATTTTTGTTGTTGTTTTTGCTTTTGTTTTGTTTTGTTTTCCCTTAAACTCACCATTTTGAAGAATCAGTGGATCTAGTCAGTGTCCCTTCAGAGATTAGCTTAGAACCCAGGCGATTCAGTTTACTTCTGAGTGCTTTAGGCATTTTATCTGTAATATAGAAGAATAATACTTGTCTTCCCCAAAAGGAATAGAGGGGTTTGAATGTGCATTCCCATGTGGTTTCTGTGGGATGCTGTGTCATGTTGACTTCCTGATTAAGGACTGCTCACAAATGGAAAGAGACCTCATAGTGAGAACACAGGCCCAGTGCAGAATCTAAACACTCATTAGTAGAAGATCAGGTAACAGCTTGGATTTCTGTGTTTTCTGAGTGTGATGTGAATAAGGGAGCCTGGCCCGCCACCCACGTTTTTGGCAAATGGTGAGGTTTACAACTCACTGTCTTCTGTAGGCTCCTGTGTACAAGCATTTAGAAGAACTTCTGAAAGAAGCCAGCAGTGACATCATCAGTGCTGTTATCAGATGGAATGAGATCTACTCGTAAAGGCTCTGAGTCTGGACGGCTTGGGTTTGAGTAGAGGAGGTGAAGGTATCTCGTCAAACATGCATGGGCAACAAGTAGTAAATCCTTGTGGATGTGACCCAATGACCCTGAACATCAGCTGAGTTTCAGGATTTTCCATTCATTCTATAGCTAGCTCTTTAATTCTCTTAGTGACTAACAAGTCTGGCTCCCTCTTTTCTCCACCTCCTACAATGCCCACCATTCATGAAAGTCTGAGTGTTCTCCTGCCAGGGACATTTCATTTGGCAAAACTTATTTTATGAGCTCATAGTGTCAACTCAGGAAATGAAAGATGCATTTATCTAGGATAGCTTTTGTTTAGACTGGATGCTAAGAATGCTTTCCCCACCTTGAGACACGTTTAAATATTTCAGTTTTTATTTATTTTTATTTTTTAGGATTCTTATTGTCCATCTCAGTTTGTATCTAAGTTTGGCACATTCTCTGGGTACTTTAATAACTCCCTATATTTTCATCTACCATCTACACCATGGAGCTTCTCATATCTATGTTTTTAAGCCAAACTCTTCATGAATTTTTATCAGAGCTATCTTCACCAAAATTGTCATGGTCCTGCGACACCTATATTATAATTCACTTGATACTTTTCTTTAAGTTGATTTATTCATTATATATCTATCTGTGAAACTTGGTATCACTACCAGAAATATAAAACCCGGTATTACTTACCATAATGACTTAGGAACTATTTGTCCATGAGGCACCCGACGATCAGCAACTCCTGTTGATTTGCTGAAAAATAACTTATGAATAAACTTGGTCTTATTTCTTTTCATGCACTGCCAAGGGGCTAGATTTTGCAACACCCTCCTTTGGCTTTTTTCCTTTCACTTAATTCACCAGCTATTCCAAACTATTTCTACTAGACTGACCAGACGTTCCATTTTAAATAGGGCAGAAAACAAGAGTACTGTCCCATTTCACACGGTATGTATGGTCAACCTAGTGTCATTGGGCTAAATTCAAGATGTCCATAGCCTGACCATACTTACTGTTCGAAATGGGACAGTGCTGTAGTCTTCTGTCCCACTTAAAATGGTATACCTGGTCAGCCTAAGTTGTACAACCCTTCATTATTCTAGGGTATACATTTTTTACACTCTTGTATTTCTATGGTCAGCATGAGAATTTTAATTAATAACGAATCATAAGGCAATTGGCAGCATTTTTCTTTCTTTCTGGTGGCACATATGAAAATTGAGATCTTATACTTAATGCCATTTATTCATGTTTCCTCTACTTAGCAACACCACCTTTGTCTATTTCATGCCTTCCTGTTTTTTAAAGCTCAACTCAGGAACTTCCCTGTTCAGGAAACTTTATCTGACTCTCCTTTCCCTGGTTGGCTCAAGTATGTCTTTCTCTGATTCCCAATATAGCACATATTTCTTTATTATAATTTCATATTTTATTATAAATGTCTAGATAGAGGTCTTTGTCATCCACAAGACTACCCCCTCTGCAAATAGTGACTGTATTATACTCAGCATAGGCAGTGTAGTCAGCTGATTAAGAGCATACACTGGACTCTATACAAGTCACAAGCTGTGAACTTGAGTTAGCTAACTTCTGTGTGCCTCTATTTCTTTATCTGAAAAATAGGGACATTATTAGGTACCTACAGAGTTATTGGGGACCTAAGTTAGTTAATGTATGCAGAGACCTCATAATGGTATCTGATAACCCATATATACCAATCACTCTATAAACATTAGTTCTTAATAATATTATCTTTCTATCCATTAGACATGAATTAGAATTAAACATGTCTCTCATGATTAATTCTAGGAAGATAACTCTTGCCACTTTCTGGCTGGGAAGTCTCAATCCATGGAGCTGGTGACACATCTAAGTAGTCCAAATAAAACTGATATTTTTTAAGGGTGGTAGATCATAACACTATTATCAATCATTGACGTTCTTCAAGATTGTAGACTCACACTAGGGGATCCATGATTCTGGGTGGTGAACACACAATGCAACACATAGATGATGTAGAACCGTACACCTGGAACCTGCATAGTTTTGCTGACCAATGTCACCTCAATAAATTTAATAATTAAAAAAGTAACTTAAAAGTCAAAATCTTTGTCGTCACATTTTTTTACATTCTGTGAACAAAATTCCATTTATGTACCACTTAGTTAAATGAAAATAAATATTAGAGTTGGTAAAAGAATGCACATTTGTCCACCAGCTGATGCCATTGGAAACCATGTTTGTCTCCTGTGGGTTTTCAAAGAGGCTGCATGAGGCTAATCAGGAAAAAACAAAACAAAACAAAAGAAATATTCTGAACACATCTGGCTCATGCCTTCTTTTCCTTTTAAATACTGAATTATTTAAAAGTCATCACCTGAACCTTGTTGGCTAGTACAGATGTGGGGCAGTTCTTTCATACATCATGAGCCAATAAACTATAGGAAAAACTTACTAAGTGACATGGAAGAATGATTTACATCTTACAATGGATGCTACTCTTTCATTTAATTTTGAAAACGAATATATAATTCTAGCCACCAAATGTTATTAATAAAACAATATACAGGTCTATATTCACTGTTGACAAATGAGAAAGTTAGAGGGTGGGAAAACATGAAACATCTCCCTTTTATAACCCGTTCAGATGTGTGGCTAAGTCAGAATTTCAGTGTAACATAGTATTTTCTGATTTCTGCAAATATCTCAATGTTTTGGTATTTGATTCTTTCTTTGAGAACAGGTGAATTCAGGTTGAAGGTCAGATGGGGCCTTCAGACTAGAATTTTCCTAGCCTGATGCCTGGAACTAATTAATAGCTAAAGTAAATTCCATCCAAATAGTTCTTTTGATTCAGTTTTCAGTAAGTTTAAGAACTCTTAAATATCCAGCATATTGGCATATGATGTGCACTATTAACATTTGTGTTATTTAAGGCATCCCTATTAAACTCTGCAAGGCGATGGAAATTGCACTTGACACATGCCTACCAACAGCTGGGGGAAGGGGGGACAGCTTGCAGAGATGGAAGAACAATCTTCTGCTTAGTAATGATTACACTGGTATCATAGTTATGAATATCAAAAAGTCAACAAACTCCTCAAGTCATCATTTCACTGTAGGGGAAACCATGTGATTTGGAGCATTTTTATGCAATAACAGAAAACAAACAAAAGGAAAATCCCAGAATTTGTTATATCCCACATGTTGTTCCAACCTCTAGACAGATAATTTCTAAAAAACAAACAAACAAACAGATTATATTTGTGTATATATTAGTATATTGGTGTGGTTTTGAGCAGAAGTATGGAGAGACCCCATCTTTCTGTGCTGGACACTGAATTAGTCTTGGTCATCCTGAGTATGAGCACCTATTCTGTGTTCATTCCCATCTTTACACCATCTGATATAAAGTGTGGGTAACATAACCTTGAATCTGGTTTGGTTTTTGCTGTCATTTCCCAAAACAGATACATCAAACCATTGTCAATTTCCTTCCATCCTTTCTCCTTCTTGTTCTCAGCAGTCTAAATGTTCTCTTGTTTACCAGACACATTGGAGCTATCAGAAAGAACAATCATCATTTGCTGGGATAGCCCGAATTTAAACCTGACCCCCATTACTGCTGTCACTTGCAGCAATACTGGCCTCATGACATCTACCCCTACCATCGATCAGCACCATCCTGCCTTCCCTCTGGCTGGTTCTTCTTAATTTTCTTCCTGGTCAACATTTTATTTTCTCATCCTCAACTATCTGAAGCCCTCTTTTCTTTGTGTTCTAAATACTTCCTCTAGTTTTTCTCAACTACTCACATGGCTTTAATTTAGCCCCTTGAATGTTTAGGGTTTCAAGACACACCACTTCTCCTGCTCATCTGTTCAGCATTTCAAATTCATATACCACTGGCCTATGGGCATCTTCATTTGGAAGACTTTTCCCAATCAGCACATATGAACTGAACCCAACCTACCCATCTCCTCCCTTGGCCAGTCTCAATGAATGGCACTACCAACCCTGAAGTTGTCCAAGCCTGAATCTAAAGCCTTATCTTTGACTCCTGATTGTTTCCCATTCCCTTAATTACCAAGAATTTCTGGTCCAGCTTCTAAATGCATCTCAGTGCTATTTACCTCTCTACATCCTCATGTAAATACCCTAGTTTAACACATCATCTTCTATTGAAAATACTGTCAAAGAAAACTTACTTATAAGACATCTGTTAAACACTGTAAGACAAATTTTACTCAGATTACTCCAGCAGAGGAGAGAGACTGAGCTCAACTTTAAGGCACAGAGGTGAGTGGGTGTTTTAAAGGGAGACTGAGGGAGGAAGAGGGAGGAGAAAATAGGGGTTCAATAGAGTCAGGGAAGTAGACAATGACAGAAATCAAGTTAGTCAATGCATCTAGGCCATCTGTGTCTGCTAACTGGTGCTAATCTAAGTTAGGCTCCTACCTACCTGCCCAGGGACATTGGGAGACAAGGGCCCTATCTTTCTTTTTTTTTTTAATTCATTTTTATTGTTAGACTTCTTTGGGTGACATCTGTTAGCAAGGATTACATAGGTTTCAGGCATACAATTCTACAGTGCATTGTCAACTTGATGTATAAAAGGCCCTATCTTTCTTGATGATTGCATTTCAAAGAGATGGCTCCCGAGTCCTTGAGAAAAGCATTCCTGGATTGTAGAAGAGACACCTCAAAGGAATAGAGAAAAGATTTACAATTGCAAGTTTTCTGGAATAAATGCTCTTTTAAAAAAGGAAGCCAGGGAGTTCCCTGATAGTGTAGTGGCTTAAGGCTTCGGCTGTGAGCACTGCGGCCTGGGTTCGATTCCCAGCCACATACCAAAAAGCAAAAAATAAATAAATTAATTAATTAATTAAGTAAAATAAAAAAGGAAGTCAGTTTTATATTCCACATATGAGTGAAGTCTGAAAGCAAAGAAAAAAGAAATGAACAAACAAACAGATAACCCATGGACACAATCAATAGTTTAATGTTTATTTGGGGACAAGTGGGTTAGGGAAGGGAGAAAGGGGAGGAGGCGGGAGAGGATTGGGGGAAGCTAAATATGTGGTGATGGAAAGAGAAGTCACATTAGGTGGTGAACTTATTATACAACAAGTTGACAATGCACTGTAGAATTGTATGCCTGAAACCTATGTAATCCTTGCTAACAGATGTCACCCCAATAAGTCTAACAATAAAAATGAATAAAAAAAAAAAAAAAAAAAAAAAAGCCAGGATTTGGCTGTAACAAAGAGTACATTCTTTAGCAGCACCAAATTTTCTCAGACAGGCATGAAAGGTCAAAGTTGTCATCCTAGGGACCCAGACTTGAGCTGAAACTATGCTAGTGTTTGTTCCAGTCTGTTAGTGTAGGGGTGGGCTAAACCATTTGTGCTGAAAGTTGTACTTCTTATCTGCTAACTTGGAAGACAAGCAGAAAAGGGGGCTGACTTCTCAAAGCCAGTGGAGCACGTGGTCAAGGAGAGAGTCTCTGTCAGTGCTCTAAAACGAACTATCTGCAGTAGGTTGTCCCAGCTATGGCTCCCAAGAATCCTCCCATTCCTGTACTTACAGGTCACACTCTGTGTAGCTGTAGATGTGAACATAATCAATGCCATCTCTGTGTCCCAGATTCCATTTCATGTTTAAGTTTCATGCTGTGACCTTTGACCCTCTTCACTGTCCTTAGCAAACCTATCAAAGCCTTCTAGTTGATGATTATCTGTGCTCCTTAAAGTGTAGTCATACATGTTTTTGTTAGTAATGGCCAGAATGTCATGGCGATAGAGATAAATATCAAACTGGTGATAGTATCAATTCCAAACAATAATTTATCACAAGACTGCCAGAAGGAATGGCCCCTAATACTACTGCTTTCTAATTCTACTGCATTCTTTGTTTCTTTGTCTTGTCAGGCATTAGTACCTGAGTTCTACTATTAAAAGGCACAATAACAGAGAATATCTATGCAGAATTGCTGTGTCCTCTCTTCTAGTACAACCCAATCTGTCCATAGGTCAATTACTCTATAATAAATTCTGTCATATTCTATGAAGTTGCCTGCATTGTTCTTCAGTCTGAAGATACCTTCTTATTATGGTGGCATTACATCTTCGCCCCACCATAAGAACAAAACCCCCAAAATATGAGGTGTGTTAAGAAGACTTCAGTCTTCCTCTTCCTGTGGGTCTTCATAAGGATACAGGGCTTCCCAGGCCCTGCTGATAAACCTGCACAGGAAAATAACTGGGACAAGCTCCTGCCAGTTGGCCTGGAATTCCAGAGCCTCCATGAAACAAGGATTGACTCATTTAGTGCCCATTAACTGAACTCTAACGTGGCCTTAGACTCTTTGCCAACATTTGTCTTTTACTGCTTCAGAGATTAAATGTCAGTTTTGCCAATCAGACAGACTCAAAGGAAGACAGAGGACACACCTAGGAATCTATGTCTCACTGGGTTGGGGTTATACCATTTCACAATGATTCAGTAGAGACGAGGGCAGGGAAGGGGGCTCAGAGGGACTGTGCTGTCACAAAAGAATTCAGACCACATTCTTCTCTGACTTTCCAGGAAGCTTGAAAGAAAACAGCCATGATCATTGTGGTTTAACCCCAGTTTCCACAGCCCTGTCATTTGGTTCGTTAGAACCACCATTCTCCCCACCTCGGTCTGAACTGATCAGGAAATCAAAGATAGAATCAAATCTGAGTACTAGACATGTAGGTTATTTTCTATGTACTGCCACTTGAGGGGTGCTAGAGAGAATGCAGTGAGGAGACGGCAGTATCTAACTATTGTCTGAAAAAGAATTCACATTTTTGTTCCTTTTTCATTAATTATCCCCTTTTAGAGTTTTCTCAGTCAGATCTGTGTCGACCTTGACACAGAATCTAGAGTTTTTAGCATCAGCCATCCTCGTTTCCCAGAATGATTAAATCTAGTCCCTGCAGAGTGTGAGGGTGACAACATTCAGGTCGTGTGGATTTAGTTAAGAGCCATGATTAAGAATTTTCTCCCCAAAGTTTACTTTGATTACAGGGAATTTTTCTTCAAATCTAAGTTGCCTTTGTTCATTGGGGAAATGATGCATGTGTTTTCAAGCATCTAATGCAAATAATTATCCTTCGTTGATAATTGCACCTTTTTTAGACTGCAGACATAAGCTTTTTAAATGTTTTTTTTTTCTAGCCTGCCTCTCCTCTTCACCTTACTGTATGCTTTTTCCTTAAGATCTTTTTTTAATGCAAAACAAAATGTGTTCATCCTCTGTTTAATGACATTTGTCACCCACAAAGTGGTGTTTAATATTCTAAGCATAGGACACAAAATTCGCCAAGAGTTGGCAGAGTTTTTCTGTAAAGGGTCCACAAAACATATTTTAGGCTTTGTGGGCCAGAAAACAAAATTGAGAAACTGTTCTCACAGAATGGTTTAATACTCATTGTTGCATTTTACATTTTAAAATGTAAGAAACAGCCTTAGTAGTCAGGCTAACCCAAAGCAGGCCTAGGTCCGGGTTGGGCCCTGGGGCCGGTGCTTGGCTGCCTGCCACTCTTTCTGGTCTGGCCACGCCCACCACTGCAGGCTCACCTCTGGCCATTCTGCTTTCCTGTTCTCTCCACATCTCTCCTGTGGTCAGCACGTGTTGAATTGGCCCAAACTTCTTCGTCTACAAGGAAGATAGAAACACAAGTTTGCTAAAAAAAGTATGATTGACTGGCTGTGGTTTTTTTTTTCTTTTTTTGGTCCTTCTTCCTTTTTTTCTTTTTCCCTACAACAAACACATTCCTATGGAAGCTTCATAGCATAAACAGAGCCATTCACAAGGGTGCTGCCCAGAGGACTGTATTCAGCTCAAGGTCAAGATTAGGGGTTGGTGCCAAATTTCAGCAAGTTTGGGTCCTCAAAGAAGTTCTGATTTCAACTGACCTAAGTTTTGTACCTCCTTTTTATTTTGAATGTAAACCATGCTTGAGTAAAAAGAAAAATGGAAACACCTCAATTAGAAAAAGATATGAATTAAGCATCACAAGGATTTTTACCATGAATCAATAAACTTTATTTTTAATCAGTTTTATGTGTAAGGAATATTACGATATTATGGTTATAAAAATGATGAAGATTTTATTTTGCTTAATTTAATCATTTTCTGTGTTGGCACAAGTTAGCTAAAGTATGAGAAAATAACTCTTGCAGTATAATTTAGCAATGCAGAGAAAAGTTTTACAATGTTTATTTTTGAATCAGAAATTCTGTCTCTGAGAATTTTCTTAAGAAAATATCCAATACATTCACTAAGTTTTGTTTTTGAGATTGCTTAGTGTAGCGCTCTTTATAATAGTGCAAGTTTACATTGCAAACTCTATCAATATGTTAAAAATTATACACCCATCAAAAATTATGTGGTACAAATACATATTTATTAAGATAAAGAGAAGCTCATAAAATGTTAAGTTTTTAGAAAGCAGATTATAAAGCAGGATATATACATTCATATTTACTATTACAATTAAAGACAGGAAAGATATTCTCGAGCCAGGGGTCATTTTGAAAAAGGAAAATAAGTTGAAATCAAAAGTGTGATTATTACACTGCCCAGGTGACTCTACAGGGTTTCACTTTCCCACAAGTGATCACGTTGCCCCTGAATGTACAGATTATTATGTCCCACCTGCCTCCCAGCTTATTCTCCAGCAGCCAGGAGGATCTTCCTAAAATTGTCACTTTCCTGATTCTAATTAGACTTAGCATAAAAACCCGAGGCCTTCACATGACCTGAAATGCGCTCCCCATCCCAGCTCCTGCCTGCCTCTCTTCACACACCGTGTGTCCCCTACTCACTGGATTCCAAATTCACAAGTTTGTTTTTTGTTTGTTTGTTTGTTTGTTTGTTTGTTTGTTTGTAATGTTCCTTCCATGTGCCTCCATCTATTAAGGCCTCATGTTCTATCATATGGAGTTGTGCATATGGTAGATACATTTTTATTTCATGGGATTATCCTGTATTAGACAGAAAAAGGTGATGCAGCATGAGAGGCATAAGACCTGAGAGACAAAGCCTGGCTTTGCATCACACAGTTGTGTCACTTTCTGAATGAGCTTGAGCAAATCATTTACTTCCTCTGGGCTCACTTGCTTATACCAACACTGGTCATTGTGAGAGTTAAAGGGTACGGCAGGTAAAAGTGCCCCAAAAAAGTGCCTGACACATCACAGATACTCAATTGATAGTGTTTATTCATTCACCACAGTCTTTCCACAGCAAGTGAAGTTGCTAATCACTTGGTTTGCATTGATCTTTATTGGATGACTGCAGAGCTTTGAGGAAACTAAGAAAGAGGGGTGTATTTTATTTATCAGCAGATTCATTTGCTCTCAGCCTCTTTTTCTTCCCCCAATTTTTGTCCTGAAATATGAGAAGCAGCATGGTATAGTAGCAAAAGTTAAGAATTTGAGGCAGAAGGATTTGTGTCTGAATCCTGTTTACAAGCTAGGTATGGAGGGCAAGCTTGTCATCTGCTCTACAACTCCATTGCATGTCCACTGTATTGAATGTCTGTACTTATCTTACATCTCACAGAGATGTGAAACCTTAAGAATGGGGCTCTTGACCTTGTGGCCATTCTTGCCTCACTGGGAACTTGCAGGACTCCTAAAGGAGTGGGAGCAGAAAACTAGGATTCAAGACTGGGAGGTGGGTGTGACCTTGAGTGATTTACGACAGAACCTGCTCTTCTCGAGTGAGAAGCGTGTGGTTCAAACCAAGTCCAGAGAAAGACAGAAGGGGAATTCATGTCTTTGTTTTGATTCACATCAGCTTAATACTCTGCTGACTTGAAGAATTCCTCTTAAGAGTAGAAATACCTCTTTTCCTGAAACACATTTCCATGGGATCATTACATTTTTGGTTTTTAGCCTGCCACCAAACAGGGGGCTCAGTTGATTACATATTTTCCTACAGTTCACGAGGAAACTAAAAATCTCTCCTTGGAACAAGTCTGTAAACAAAACACATCTGAGATGCATAAAAGTCACCATGAGGTTAATTCTTCCAGCATATCTTATTTTTAAAGAAGTGCTATTTGAGTAAGAATCATCATGACATATGGCTGCTGACCTGGGATATGTGGCAAATGAGAAGTACAACAGGCTTGAGTAGCTTCATAGCCTCATCAAGATGAAGATGTGACTGGAGGTGGGGGTGATTGTGATTGTGATTGGCATGTGATTGGGTGGTGGCATTATCATCATCATTATCATTATTATTTGCATTCTCCAGCAGCCATTTAGTGAAGCTATACTATAACAGGGGTGTCCAACCTTTTGGCTTCCCTGGGGCCACATTGGAAGAAGACATGTCTTGGGCCACACATAAAATACACTCACACTAACGATAACTGATGAGCTAAAAAATGGTCTGTGCATAATTTTCATAATGTTTTCAGAACGTTTACAAATTTGAGTTGGGCCGCATTCAAAGCCATCCTGGGCCACAGGTTGGGCAAGCTCGGTATAAACAAAGATCATTTCTATAAAACAGATGAGGTAAATGTAGAGTGGAAGTTTACAACCTGAGCACAGTTGAAAGATCATCCTGTTCCTTTCTTCCCACCATTCCTGTTGATTTCAGCTGGAGAGTTGTGGTGAAAGGCCAGAGGCCTGGCATTAGATGGTTTGGCCACTTACTGGCTGTGTGTCCACTTCTGTGGTCAGGTTACTTAAATATGGGACCATAGCTTTCTCAGCTCTAAACTGGGGACAGTAACACCCTTGGCCTTGCATGCTTTGAGGATTAAATGTGATGATGCATGAAGAGCACTTAGCTCAGTACCTGACACATGGTAGGATTTCAATAAATTCAGTATCATTATCATTTCCACCAGCTCTGAGTACATTGACTTATCTTACTAAGTCAAAGGCATCATCTCTTTCACTCTCACCATTGGCTTCCATGCCCTGGCATTCTCTTTCTGCTTATTCCTCCACCCTGATGTCTCTTGTACCAGCCATTGCCTGTGATGTAGGCTCTACCTTGCTTCTCAAGTAGAGTTTCCAGTCCCCAACTTGAATGCTCCTGAACTCCAGGGCTGCAGCTTTCTTCTTGTGCAGCCAGTGCTTGTGGCCTCGTATATAGGGCGTGTGTGGGTTTGAGTGACAGCTAGCCCAAGTAAGGTGGAAGACACTCTGCACCGGTGAGGGAACCCCAGTTAATGACCCTGAACAAATCACAAGGCCGATGAGAACAGGTTCCTAAGATACTAGAAAGCATAATGCTGTGAAAAGTGACCTTTTGTAAATGGATGCAAATGGGCTGGCAATAGGGTGACAGTCATGACAAAACCAGAGATGGAAACCTGTATGCTAACCTGCAGCTTGCGAGAATGTAGGACCCAACTCACCTTTAGCAATGGGGGAGTGGTCATGTTGCCCGGGAGAAAGCACTGGGTCAGGGATAAAGAACACTTAGATGATAGAGTTCTTACTCTCTAGAACCTTCTGAGAGGCAGCATGTCCGTGAGTGAATACATTGGTAAATAGATGAATCCCCATTTTATGGATAAGAAAACTAAGATTGAGGGTTTAAGCAACCTTGCTTGTCAAAGGCCACACGGGTAGTATGCTTTGGGTGGACTGATTGGTAGATTTCTGCACATTCTATATTATATTGAGAGAAAATTGTATCTGTTTGGTGTTCTTAAGCTTTTTCAGGGGAACCATTTGTTAGAACAATATGAGTGTACAGACCTTATCAGCAGCCCACAGATATCTGAATTCATAAAATAGAGGAAGTACCTTCCGTCCCAACCTTGAGACTGGCTTGCTGTTTCTGCTCCATTGTGTGCTCTAACCAAGGAAGCATTTCCACCCCATCAATCACTGCGCATCTGTAAACGCAGATTAACAATCAGGCTTGACACAGTGACACTGTATATGTTAATAAACTCATCAGTGTTGGCCAGTGAAAAGTATGACTTATGAAGCTGCCAATGTTTACTAACATGATTGTCAGACTAGATGACAATGTAATGACATCTCCTGACACTTCAGTTGAAGTAATATTAATACCTTGGGACAAAATAATATGAAATTCATTTGACTACTGAACAAAACACTGAACATAGTCTTTGGTTTGCAATCTACTTTGCATGTTTCCTTACTTTTCTCCCCACCATCAAACTGAAATCATCTGCTCTCGTAGTGTGTAAGTATATTCATAGAAAGGAAATATGTTGGACAATATCTGTTTGCATCACATCATTTCAAGTAAATGGAGCTGCAAAATGAAATGTTCCAAACATTCGTTACACCTTTGTGTGTAGCCCATTTCTTGGAAATGTATTCATAAGTTATGCTTAATAAACCATAATTTAAAATCACCTTGCATGCAAATGTCTAAACTGGTCCTATTTTCCATTACACTTTGTTTCTTGTTTTCTTGGCAAAATGTGTCATCACTCCAACCCCAGGAAAGTAAATAAATGAACAAATGTACTTCTAAAGGTTGATTGATTCCAGTGAAAAAAAACCAGACTTTATTTCTGTTTTTCCAACTGGGCAGAGAGGCTGGGATTCAATCTGCCTCTGCCATTCCATTTTCTTAAGGGGGCTATGAACACTGCGAGAGGTACGTGCTTATTTATATTTTTCTGAGAACGAAGTGCAAAGTAACTCCTTAAAGAGGAATCGCCATGAGGCAGGGCCTGCCCCCCATGTTTCTCTCAGTGGGTGTGTTTGTTTAATCTTATATAAAGGGTGCCGGAAAGAAAAACTTCTGCATACACCAATAAAGGGAAATTTTTATCCCCTCTACTTCCCACACCACTTTGGGTCACCAAAGGCGTGGGGTTTTTCCGATATTGACCACATCTGTTTGTTGTCCCACAATTCAACTCAACTCTGAAACTGTCTACTTAGTGATAGTATCAGACTGTACAGGTTAAGAGCTCTGAAGGGGAAGCAGGATATGTGACTGTAAAATATACTTCATTGGCAGAAGGATTATTTGGGGATGATTTTTTTTTTTTAGAGGCTGCAAACACAAGAGATGTTCTTAAGACCAAGTAGAAGATGCCCTTTTGTGAGGGAAATTCATTAGGGAAATTTCCATTTGTAAGTGGGTCTCCCTCTCTGTACTTGGAAGAGGAGGATAACTACATTTCTAGAAGATTTTATCAATGGAGAACAGAGAATTAAATCTGCCTGGCAACCTGATCCTTATTTACTGTGCTTTTCCTGGTCACC
The DNA here is from genome assembly GCA_004026885.1 of Lyroderma lyra. NCBI lineage: Eukaryota > Metazoa > Chordata > Mammalia > Chiroptera > Megadermatidae > Lyroderma > Lyroderma lyra. The sequence goes on from PVJL010002093.1 coordinate 95,173, forward strand.
TCCCATAACCGACTCCTCCCACACCCAATCTTCTTTAGTTTTTAGCTGGAGCTGGCATTTAAGGTGGTGACTTGGACCATCTTGGCAAGTTCCTCAGTTTTCCCAGGTCTCTCCTACGTGTACAGGTGGTATACGTGTTATTAACCTTTTGTTTGTTTTTCTTCTGTGGGTCTGTCTTTGATTATAGAGGGGTCTTGGTCTGGATGGTAGAAAGTAGATGGGCATGGGAGGCTTTACAAAAGAGATGTGATTAGATAGGGCCTTGTAGGACAGTAAGGATTTTCAGGAAGACAGAGGACAGGCACCCTGATACTGCAAACAACTTGTGTAAGGATCATACGAAGTGTATTTGTAGCAGCTGGACTATCCGTCCCAAAGGGTGTCTTTACAAAGCACACAGATATAAATATAAAACTCAAGATAAACTGGGAATAGGTTGTAGATGCCCCTGAGTGTGTTTCCTTAACTATCTTGAACCCAGATTTATCCATGGAGCAATGAGAAGTCTTTGAATATGGAAGAACTTCAGAACTGCAGTGTTCCAGAAAGATTAACTTAGCGGCAATGTGGAGAATGGCTTGTGCCTTCGTGTTGGTGACTGAGGTGGACATTGTTCTTGTCTGTCTGGTAGGGTAGGTAGGAGGATAGAAATGAGCAGGAGAAAGAGGAAACTAGCCTGGATTGGGAGCCTCCTTTGCAGCTGCTCCGATTTATCAAAAATATATTGTCAGAAAAGAAAAATGTCAGGGGTGGGGGAGAGGCAACCCACTTATCAAACTATGCATCTTGCTTCTCAGGACCATGCAGTTATAGCTTTGCCCCTCTTTAATGAGTTCCTTAAGTAAATCATGGGAAACAACCTTGGAAACTAGAAGGGAGGATGGGACATGCTAACAGAAAGAAAGATACTGAAGAAGGATGGGGGCAGACAATTCTACCCATAGAAATATAAACCCTCCCATGGTGTAAAGAAAGGCTGTTGTCCTCTCTTGGGTCAGCCCAGTCCACGTCTGGGAGTGAACTTTCTTTGCTAATAAACTTCTAAGTGTCTCTTGAATGACTTCTTTCCTTCAAGAAGACAGGGACCGAGGAAAACTATCACTTCCTGTGACATGTGCAGCACACCCTCCCCACCTCTTCTGATACAGACGTGCTCTTACTTGCAGGAAGAACTTTTTACATAGCTAGGATGGGCAGTCTCTCACCACAGTACCATCGTCATGGGTAAGCTTGCTACACAGGACTTGGGTAGAATGAACCCCACCTCTAGCCATAAATTTTAGTCTAGGATTAAACATTTGTCCCTGATCAGAGCAATCAGAGTCTTTCTTGATGCTTTTTTTTGCCAGGACTATTAGCACACTTTCAGCAGAAGCTGTTAAGAAGATATCTGCGATTGAGGGGTCAGAACAGCCACTTTGCACAGCACAGGGAGGGGAAGTTTCTGGTTTACAAACTTAATCCAAGTCCTTACAAGTAGTAAGGTCTGAACTTTCATGGTAAAGAGAGGTGTGGCCCAGAGCTGAGTTTGAGAGTTGAACTGCCCTGCATGAAAACTTGGGAAGAATGTGTTCTTGTTTTTGCTTTTCTAAATCTATGCCTGTTAGACCCAACCTTCTTTAAAAGGCTGCCACATAAAAACATGGACTGGGGGTAGTTTGAGGGAATGAGAGAGTAGGTGGATGGAAATGGAAGAGAAGGGCAAAAAAGAAATGAGAGCAAGAGAAAATGCAGCAACAATGATATCACTTTTGGACTTGGAACCTGAATCAGAGACCCAAAGAAAACTGAATTTGAAAGTGAAATAAAATTGAAAAAGTCAGCACTGCATGAAAGGTCAGCAGAACACAAGATGGGAAGCCCATTCGTGGATGCAGCCAACTCATGAGGAAATGTGAATGGAAGTTCTCAAAATTCTCAGAAATCTTAGGGACTTTCCATAAGTCATGAGAAAAGGGGTTCAGGCCAGTCTTTTCTAGACTGAGGGGCATGATAATTCTGTGAATAGCATCGAATCATGTCAAGTTTTAGTGAAGAAAACTCACACTGGCCTCAGGGTGAGAAGGCCTAGGTTCACCCTCCACATCGTTGTGTGTCAATTTGTTTGAACTTTCTGATTCAATGTCCTTGTGTACAAAAAGGTGGATTTGGATTGGAGGAGCTTAAATCTCCCTTGTTGTTTTGAAACACCGCTATCTGTGACAATAAACAAGCTTTGGAAAATAAGGGGGAGTCTGTGGAAATAAATATTGCATAGGGGGCAGAGGGTGGTTCTGTGACTGTCTTCCAATTAGTCTGGAAAGATCCATGAATAAGACCTTTCCAAAAGCTCAGGCTGTCAATCATTGCAGGAACCTGATGGGGGCTAGATAACAGCTCCAAGGTAAGAGTGTCTGTTTGCCCTATGCCAGGCACAAAGACATACATTTACATACATTATGTTTGCAACAACTTTAGGGCATAAACTGGTACTATCCATTTCTCAGGAAACTGAGGCACCAGGATTAAGCAACCTTCCAAATTTGTACCTGCTGAGGGTCAATGCCGGGATGATTGTCCTGGTGACCAAAGTCCAGAGACTCTTTACTTCACTGCCGCGTCATCTAGTCACACCGCAGTAAGTGGGTAAATTGGCAACTCCAGCTTTCCACACATGTTCACATCCTGTCTCCCATGTGAGCCTCCAAACATCCCTGTACACGTGTAGGATCAGGATTGCTGTCCCTCTTCTGTAGTTGAAGAAACCAAAGGCTCTGCCCTGACAACACAGAGAAAGATCCACAACCCAAATTCAGACTTTGTGATAACAAGAGAGCTTCCTACTGGGACATATACCCGAGTCCTAGACAAATGCAAAGCGCTCTTCCAGATGTGCTCTGATTCTGGAACGTTATAGTCTGATGCTCTGAGTTCCCCCACACTTGAGAATGGTCTGTCTGCCTTGAGACTAGGGAACAAATATTACATCATGTACACAATGAAAACCTTTACTCACATCCACTCAGAATGACCCTGTGGAGTATAACTGAATAGAAACCGGCAGCCTCCATCATCATCTCTCTTTTTCAAGGATCACTCTCTTTTTCAAGCTGGGATCCACATTAGTTCCTTAGTTCCTGGGCCAGGACCAGAGTACTGGGAGCTGACGGGTGACGACAGCCCCCAGAAGCATGTAAGGGTGACTCAGATGCCCGTGGGGCTTAGCAGTGCCTGAGTGTCTCCACACAGGCTCACACTGAGACACATAGCCTTCCCCACCAATCCCCCACATCTCCCTGTCTCCATGGCATCTGCCTGGGAGAGAGAGTACACACCTTTGCAACGACTTCCTAACAGAGTTTTGCACTGACTTTGAAGTATCTGTCACAATGAAACAAAGAGACCAGTCAGCTTTTCATGAAGTCCTCAGCTTGAGGGCCACTTGCTGCCCCTGTCTCATGTAAGTGATGTCCCTTTCACAGCCACCCTAATTTTAGCTGTGGTTATCACCTCCAGTTTGTATAAATTCAGACTTTATGATGTCAGCAGTGGCGGATTTAGCTTGCTGGCCTTAATCGGAGTTTCAGAAGAAACTGCAAAGGAGCCATTTAAAAACCTTATCGGGGAAGATATCTCATTGTGGTGTTGGTTTGCATTTTCCTGATGATTAGTGAGGTTGCAGAGAAACTGGAACCCTTGCGTCAGTGGGGATGTAAAATGAAACAGCTGCTATGGGAAACAGTGTGGTCGTTTCTCAAAAAATAAAAAATAGAACTACCTGATGATGTATCAATCCCATTTCTGAGTATTTATCCAAAAAATATTGAAATTGGGATCTCAAAGTGAGACGTGATCTCCCTCCAATGTTCACTGTAGCACAATTCACAGTAGTCAAAATGTGGAAATAACCTAAATGCCCATCCACAAATGAATGGATAAAAAAATGAGATACATGCATTTGTGTTTTGTGCACGTGTGTGCGTGTGCACACACACACACACACACATACATATATACATGCAAAGGGCACAGTATTCAGCCTTAAAAAAATAAAAAGGAAACCCTGAAATATGTGATAAGATGGATGAACCTAGAGGACATTATGCTAAGGGAAATAAGCTAGTGACAGAAGGACAAATACTACATGACTCCATTTATATGAAGAATCGAAAATTGAGCAAAGATTTTAAAAATAGAAGCAAAGATAGAATCATGGTTGCCAGAGACTGGGGTGGAGGGGGGCAATACAGGGAGTTACTAATCAATGTGTATAAAATTTCAGTTATGAAATAGAAATAAGTTCTAGGGATCTGCTGTACAACATTGTGTCTACAGATAACAATACTGTATTATACATTTAAACATCTGTTAAGAGTGTAGATTTCATATTAAGTGTTCTTACTGCAACACAATTTAAAGGGGAAAAAAGAAAAAGATACCGGCTGGGGCTAAAGGCAAAGTGTGCTTCTCTCCCAGACTTTATATTGTCCCCCAAAAGAATCATCTTCCTCATCCCAGAGCCTGCTTGGGCATGCAGGCCTTTCACACATAGAGGATTTTCATTGTAGCTTCAAATGAAAAAGTAAACATTTCCCTGAATCCAAAAAGACCTGAGTCAGTAGACCTAATTTGTTTATTAAGCATCAGGTACATTTTAAGAAACAGAGCTAAGATCCACACTACCTTAATGCTATTTTAGAGTTCCAAGGAAATTACCCCAAGTATATCCATGCAGGGGAAAAACATTTAAACCCAAAGAAGCAAACATCAGGCTGGTGTCAGAATTTTTAACTACTTCTAAAACTCCATGAAGGAATGAGAAAAACTACAAAGTTTTATAAATGGCTTGGACACCCCTGAAAACACAAACACAGTAGGGAAGAAAAGATGTTCTTTAGTAAATTGGCAAACAGGTTTTGATTGGTTATGTAAGGCTAAAGACAAAACAAACTGTACAGAAATACTGATGAATTTGCTTCTCACATACATAAGGGTTAGCAAGTCTGAAACAATATGTATGTTATATTTGAACAATGTGATGAATGTAGGAGACACACTGAAAACGAAGTATCACAGTATCTCTCTCCATATAATATTGTACATATATATGATAAGAACACATTAGGAAAATTTGAACAAAAAAGAAAAACTGACAACATTACCATTGTACAACATAAAATGCAGGGCAAAATGCATCAAAGGGGAAATAATTTATTTCAATTTGATAATAATTATGAACCTCAATAAAGATATGATTGCACGAATCTTTATCCATCAATGAAATTCTTCACAATACTTAAGTAAAAACTCTTGCAAGTGTAGACAACATTAACAGAAATATGAATGTTGATGATTTTAACACACCACATTTGGTCAAGTAGACATAACATGCATAATTGGATAATAAAAGAAATAAGGTCGATTTGCTAAATGTGTCAAACCTTTTAACCAACAGAGAATACATGTTCTTTACAAAGCCCAAGGGAGAATTTTGAAAGTTGATCATTATCTACAGTACAGAAAAACCCTTCCAATGATTTCTAAAAGGAAAAAAAAAAGCTGTACATGTAGCTACAATGCAAAAAAAAGAAAAGAAAAGAAAAACCATTAGAAATTGACAAAATTTAAAACAACAGCAACAAAATTCTAACTACTTAGGAATGGGGATAAAAAAACCTAAAATTGTCTAATAAATATTGTGTAAAGAAGGTAATAAAAATTTCAATTATAGGACATTGGAATGAAAACAAAACTAAAGACATTACACATAAAATCTTATTACACATAAAAACCCAGACCATTACACATAAAACATCAGAAGTAGTCAGAGGAAAATTATTGATTAAATGCTTTTATCTTAAGTAAGAAAAAAACTGAATTAAATGATAAGTTCAATAAGATGGAAAATGGGCAATGAAATTAACTACAAAATGCAGGAAAAAATTAATAAATATAAAATCAGAAAAGTAATTAGAAAAAAATAAAAAGTAGAATCAATAATTTAAGGTCTGGTTCTTTAAGAAACATAAAATAGATAAACTTTTGCCTACTCTATTAAAAAAAAATGAGAAGTAAAATTTTAGTAAGAAAGGGGAAATAACCACAGGAAAAACATAGAGACAATTTTAAATATTAAAATCTATTGGCATAAAATCAGACACATAGACGAATGAGACAGAACAGAGCGCTCAAAAATAAACCCACACGTATATGGTCAATTAACTTATAATAAAAGAACTGAGAATATACAACAGGGAAAGGATAGGCTATTCAATAAATTGTATTGGGAAAACTGGACAGTCACTTTCAAAAGAATGAAATTGGACCACTATCTTATACCAACATAAAAATCAACCTTAAATAGATTAAAGACTTAAACATGAGACCTGAAACAATAAAACTCCTATAAGAAAACATAGAAGGTAAGATTCTTGACATTAGGCTTGGTGATAAATCTTTAGATTTGACACCAAAAGGAAAGGCAACAAAAGCAAAAATAAACAAGTGGGACTACATCAAACTAAAAAGCTTCTGCAAAGTAAAGAAAAACATCAACAAAGTAAAAAGGCCACGCACAGAATGAGAGAAAAATACCTGTATTTGTAGGGTTTAATATCTAAAATAGTATATTTTAAAATCCATGCAACTACGTGGCAAAAAATAAATAAATACATCTCTTAAAAAATGGACAGGGGATACCAGTAGACCTTTTTTCAAAGAGGACAGACATACAGATGGCCAACAGGTACATGAAAAGGTGGTCAACATCTCTAACCATCAAGGAAATGCAAATCAAAGCCCAATGTAATGTCACCTCACACCTGTTAGAATGGCTGTTGCCAAAAAAGACAAGAAATAAGTGTTGCCGATGATGTGGAGGAAAGGGAACCCTTGCACACTGTTGACGGGAAGGTAAATTGTGGCAGCTACTATAGAAAACAGTATGAAGGGCCCTCAAAAAATTAAAACTAGGACTACAATATGACCCAACAATTCTACTTCTGAGTATTTATTTAAAGAAAATGAAAACGTTATTTACTAACCAAGACATGAAAACAACTTAAGTGTCAATCAACGAATGAATAAAGATGTCATATATATGAATGACAGCACAGACACCTTACTGAATTGTTTGTACAGTGCTGCCAACGAAAGTGCACGATGACAAGTTTGTGAACTTAATTGTCAGATTTTGTACAACAACAGCTCTGATGGCCATTCCAGAAAAAGAGTTCTAAAATTGCTTTGAAGGATGCACTAGGCAGGCACTAGCGTCAGTGCAGAGCTTCCCAAGGGGAGTGCTTTGAAGGTGACTGTAGTGATAGTCAGCAATGAGATACATAGCACTTTTTCTAGGATGAGTTCATGAAATTGTCTGACCTTCTATATATACATATATATTTTTTCTGAACACTATATTTTTCTGGTCAGTATTTATATAGGCCATCCAAAAAAAAATTCCAGCCACAAATGCCTCTATTTTTCATATTACATGGCTGCATACTTTCCAGACAGCCCTTATATATATATGCAATCAAATATCATTCAGCCGTAAAAAGAAGTGTTGCCAATTTGTGACAACTTGGATGCACCTTGATGACATTATGCTAAATAAAATAAGTCAGAGAAAGACAAGTATCATATGATCTGTAAATGGGTAAAGGTAGTCAAATAAATAAGTCCTGGGTATATAATGTACAGTATGGTGACTATTGCTAATAATACTGAATTATACATTTGAAAGTTGCTAAGAAAGATCTTAAAAATTCTCATCATGAGGAACAAAACTATGTGTGGTGATGTTAACTACATTTCTTGTGGTGATCATTTTGCAATATATACATACATACATTGAATCATCGTGTTATGTACCTGAAACTAGTATGATGTTATATGCCAGTTATATCTCAAGAAAAAAACAGAAATAAAATGAAAAAAATTAAAAATTAGAAATGATTGAAATAATTGATTCAATCTATTATTCAACCCATTTAATAATTAAACGTCAATTAGACTCATGAAAAAAACAACATACATTATGAAAAGCGAGTCAAGAAAGTGTTGAAAACTTAGCCAAATCTGAAATACAAATATAGAACATATATGGGTGTGTTATGTGCCATTCATTGAGTTGGCTCCAACTCCTGATGACTCTGTAAATGAGTGACGTCCACAGTGTCCTGTCCCCAACATCCTTGCTCAGCCCCTGTACACTCAGGGCTATGCCTTCTCTTAGGGAGTCAATGCATCTGATGCTTGCTCTTCCTCTTCTCCTGCTGCCTTCTACGTCACACATTCTTGTCTTTTCCAAAGAACCCTGCCTTCTCAGGATGGGCCCGAAGTAGGACAGCTTTGATCTTGTCATTTTTGTATCTAGTGATGTTTTAGGTTTAATTTGCTCCAGGACCCACTTGGTCTTCCTGGTTGTATGGAACATATACAGTATACATATACACACAAGAACGTATAGGTTCATCAGAAAGGAAGAAGAGAGAGGAATGTTGTGTCATCTCTTATTTCACCAGTGCATTTCTAATCACTAATGGATGTGGAAACCATTGAGATGATCACATAGCTTTACTCTTTGGACATGGTCATTTCTTTTGATGGCTGAGTGGTGTATTAAATTCTATTCAATTCTATTGCTATTCAATTCTAGAAAACTCAGTTCATTTCTAAAATAACACCATAGTTTGTTCATCCCTTCCATCACAGATGAACATTTGTGGATCCCCTCTCCCAGTTTTTACAAATAAAGCTACTGTATACATTTTCATGCAAGGAATTCTCAGAGTTGTCACCTCTTATCCTAGGTTAAGGGCCCTAGGAGCAGAGCCTGATACATGGATTCTGAGGAAGGTAATTTATTTCAGGAGTGCTCTCAGGAGAAACTTGGAAAGGAGGGAGGAAGCAGAGTAAGGATGAGGTCTCAGGTCAAGTCTTCAATTGCCCTTGAGGCAAGGGGGCTGGCCTTCTATACTTTGTATCAGTCATCAGTTGTGCTGACCCCTTCCCAGGGTGGGGGTGCAGCTTATTGAATGAATTGACACCTATCAGCTGAGGACAATTCTCCTGGGAGGGAGCAGCTGTGAGCCATCAGCCTGCAACAATAACAGCAGGTGGGGGAAGAGTTCCTTGACCTAGTGAAGTCTTTGTGGACATGTGTTTTGACATCTCTTGGGTAAATATCTTGGAGGCCAACGATTGGGTCACAGGGTAAATGTGTGATTAACTTGGAAAGACACTTCAAACACATTTCCTGAATTAATTTTACCATTTTACACCCTCACCAGTAAGTATCAGAGTTTCGCCAGTATCTGCATCACGCTGGACTCATAAAATATGTTGGGAAGCATCCCCTTTTCCTATATTTTTTGAAGAGTTTGTGTAAGATTGGTAGTAGTTTTTCCTTAAATGTTGGATACAATTGGAATTTCGGGGGAGAAGGTATTTGATTATGAATTAAATGTTTTTAATAGAGCTAAAGGTATTTGGATTTTCTCTTTGTTCCTGAGTCAGTTTTGGTAAATTATGTGTTTAAAGGAATGTTTCTATTTTATTTGTCATTATATTAATTGGCATGAAGTTGTTCATAATTTCCCCATAATGTCCTTTTTAATAACTATGGGATCTCTAATGGCATCACCTCTGTCATTCCTGATATTGGTTATTTATGTCTTCTTTTTTTCTTTTTTATTAGTCTTCCTAGGGGCTATATCAATTTTATTTAATATTTTCTAAGAACTAAGTATTAACTTTGTTTATTATAATTTTATAATATTTCCATTTTATTTTTATGGTTTTATCTTTATTATTTTTTATCCTTACTACTTATTTCAAGTATAATTTGTTCTTCTTTTCATAGCTTAAGATGGAACTATACTAATGTTTTTAAACCTGACTTTTCTCATATAAGCACTTCAATCCATAAATTTCCCTTGAACACTGCTTTAGCTGCATCTCAGAAACTTTGATATATCATATTGGTAATACAATTTACTCTGAAATATTTTCTAATTTCTATTATTTCTTCTTTGACTCATGGATTACTAAAACATAGGTATTTAATTCCTAGATATTTTGAAACTTTTCTTGGTGCCCAATTATTGTTGATTCTAATTTAATTCCACTTGGGTCATAAAATGTCATTTGTATGATAACAATCTTTTAAATTTTATTGAGATTTATTTCATGGCCCAGCATATATATGGCTTATCTTCATAAATACCCAATGTACATTTGAAAATGTGTGTATTTAACAATTGTTGCATATAGCACTTTTAAATTGTCAACTAGAACAAGTTCATTGATAATACTGTTCCAATTTTCTTCACCCTTGCTTAGTTTTTGTCCAGTTATACTATTCATTGCTGATGGGGGAGTATTAAAAATTTCAACTGCAATTGCATATTTGTCTATTTTTCTTTTAATTTCTTAGTTTTTTCTTCATGTATTTTTAACATCTTTATTGAGATATAGTCCACATTAAAATTCTGTTACTAGATTTATATACATTTGAATTTAGAGGGTCAACCTGATGATTTATATCTTTTATCATGTTAAAATATCTCTATCTACCTATAGTAATACTCTTTATCTGAAGTCCACTTTGGTATTAAATTAACATGGCCACTCTCGCTCTCCTAGGCTGAATGATTGCATGTTACATATTTTTTCATCCTTTGATTTAACCTATCTATCTGTGATTAATACTTAAATACATGTTTTGTCAACAAAACTTAGTTGAGTGTTGCTTTTTGTCTAGACTGATGATTTCTACCTATTAATAGGACTGCTTTGTCCATATACATTTAAAGTAGGTGTTGATATGATTGGTTTTAATCTGACTCTTAATAAATATTTTTCTTTCTGTTTGTTTCATCTGGTTTGTTGTTTGCTTGTTTCTGTATTCCTTTTACCTGTCTTATTTGGGGTCAATTAAATATTTTAATATTTCATTTTATTTTGTAATGATACTTCTGCTGCTAACATAATTATTTAGTAATTATTCTTAATTTATCACAGCCTACTCAAAATTAATATTATACCATTCCACAAACTATGTAAAAACCTTAAGACAGTATCATTCCATTTCCAAGGGCTGTCCGGAAAGTATGCAGCTATGTAATATGAAAACCAGATGCATTTATGGCTGGATGTTTTCTGAACAGCCCTCATATTTTACTTCAACATAATTATAGTCAGTTGTCTTTTATTTTCCCACATACTTACTATTTTCTGGAACTCTTTTTAGCATTCTGTAGCTGCAATTTAGCATCTGGTATCATTTCCCTTCAGGCAAAAGAGCATAATTTAGTATATCTTGTAGTTTAGGTAACAAATTCCTTTAATTTTTATTTAGCCAAAACATCTTTATTTCACCCTCATGTCTGTAAGACATTTTTAAATGCATATAGAATTCTGAAGGGTTTCTTTTCTTTTCTCTTTTAGCATTTTATTGATGTTCAATGCCTTGTGACCTTAATAAAATTATATAATATAAAATAATTCCTTTTAGGCTGACCAGATGTCCTATTTTAAATGGGACAGAAAACAACTGTACTGTCCCATTTCAAGTGGTACGTCTGGTCAGCCTAGCCTCACTGGGCTAAATTCATGGTGTCAGTAGGCTGACCAGATGTACAGTTTGAAATGAGATAGTACCATTGTTTTCTGTCCTGCCCATTTAAAATGGACATTTGGTCAGTCTAATTCTTTTTGATGAGCAGTTACTTATCACTGGTTCCATTTTTCTCTCTGTGTTACTTTTTATATACACAATTTGAGCAGGAAGTCAGCATCTCCTTGTCTGTTCAGTCTCCCTTGTTGGAAATTCTGCTCACTGCGCCTCCCTCTGTCTACCTTTGCCACCACCATTTATTGCCACATTTTAAGTTTTAGGTGTGTGGCATCCCTCTGGCCACGGTATAGACTGTTCTTTAATACAGTCAACTCTGCTAACTGGAACTCAAGAATCCAGCAATTTCAAGCAACCAGCAAAGTTTTTTGGCCAGTTGCTTGAGATTTTGCCAGTTGCTTGAGAGTGCCAATTGCTTGAGTTCCAGTTAATGGAGAGTTTACTTACATTTATCTGGCATCTACCAATCCTCATGGGTGTTGGTTAACTGAGAGTCTACTGTACATTGATTTGATCATTTTCATTGGGAACTGGGCCCAACAGAGAATCCCCACTAAAAAAATACTTTTTTTTTCTTTTTGGTCTGGGATTCTTTCCATATATTTTAACTGTTGATGGTGTTCTGAACTCTATGTTTCCTGGTATTAATATTGTGATACCTGGTTCCTTTTAGCCTGCATTTGTCTGACGGGTTTTCATATCCTTTACATGTATACTTTTCTAGCTTCCTTTGTTTTCAGTGTGTTCTTGTACACAGAAGGCAGTTAACTTCTGTTTTATAACACAAACTCACAGTCTTTGTCCTTTTATGTTTAACTGTTTCCAATTTACATTTATTGTCATCTTGTTTATTCATTTATTCTCCATGTGTCATCTTGCTTTATTCTTTCTTTTATATGCTTGTACATTAGTTTCCTTTTCTTTTCCTATCTTTTGTTCTTATGGGCTATGTACATTTTTAAAAATTTTCTCTAGGGAATTGTAAGATATAAATCCAGTTTTCAATTGAATTACATTTTAATTTTTTAAAAAACTGCATCTTTTAGCTCTTTAATTATCACCCTCAAGTAGAAAACAGTATCTACTGGTTTCCTTCAGTTCAAAGAAGAAAATTTCTTCTCCTTTTCCATTTCCTATTTTATGTATAAATGAGATTTTAGAAGATGTTTATGTATTATTTTTCTCATTTTAAAGCCTTTTAATCTTTCAAAATTACTATGGCATTTTCATAGGGCTGTGCAACTATATAATTTAAATTTATTGACTTAATTATATATTTAAACAATTTCAAGTTTTATTTCTAGCCTTTTATTCTACTTCCTCATTATGGAGTCTGCTTTTTTAAAAATTGTAACAGTTTCTTATTACAGTTGAGTTCAGCTTTGGGTAAAATTTTTCTGGATAGGTATGCGGATGGCATACTTGGAGTATTTGCATATCTAGAAACTCTTTCCATTACCTTCATACATGAATAACATTTTGTCCAGGAATTTGGAGGTTACTAAATTTTTTTCTCTGTAAACTCTTAATGGGTTGCTCCCATGGCTTCAAGCATTTCTGTTGCAGAAGAGAGGTCCCAGCACTTCCTGGTCCTTGTTAACTCTGTAAAAGAATGTATTAGACAGTTCCCTTTATATAATGAACCTTCCTGCCCTCCTTATGAACTTTACAATGTAATTTTAATTACAAAAGTTTAATTTAGATATTAACTTGGTCCTGATAACTTATCATAACGATCATGACAAACCTGTTTCAGGAGCATTTCCCCAAAGTATAGAGGTAAGACTGTGATGGAAATTGAAGTAAAGTTTAGGAAAGCAAGTTTTCTGCCACATAGCTGGTAGTAAACAGGACAGTAGACAGAGAGGAGTTGGGTAGCTGGTAATAAAGAAGGAGAAATACGGTGGTTATGACAGGCTACGATTGGTTGACCCAAGTGCAATCAGTTTCCTGGGATCATTTTTATTTAAAGTGCTGAAAATAAGATCACAAGAAAATTCCATTATATTTTTTTTCCCATAGAAATAGTCTAGAAATGTTTCTGAATTTATATGTGTGTGTATTTTCCCATTTGGTGAAAGGTACCTTTCATATTATAATTTATATCTACAGACCTCGTGTGTTTTAGAATAACATCTGTATACTATTGAAACACATTTGTTTATTGGAATAATCATATTACATGCCAAGCGTATTACTATTCTAAGAAATATGATGTATATTTATGGTAAGTAAATATATTTTTGTATCTTTGCAGAACCAAAAATAGTAGAATTATTATGGCCCAAAGTATATTATACACTACAGAACTCAACATTTTCAGATAGATACAAGTGATGCTCTTCTGTGAACTCAGCCACATTCCCTCCAACAAAAACAAACAAACGAAACACAGAGAAGGAAATCATCTTTCTACATGCTATGACTTTCTTACAATTTCCAGAATTCCACTGAGTCTAATTCCTACTGGGGTATTTCCTTTGTGCTGACACTGATTTCAGAAAGACATAGAGTGGAACCAGTTCCTGATAAGCCTGCGTCTTTGCGTGATGGATGTCTCCAAGCTGCCCTCTCCAAGACCCGCTCTCTCCTTGTTCTGCAGAGAGAAAACGACATGAAGTGGGGGGAGAAGTGTCACAATCTATGCCCAGCTGGTCTGGATTATCCAACCTCTAAGGTGTATCCGCCGGCTGCCCCTGTATCCCATTATAAATCATCCCCTTGTTGAACATCAGGCCAGACTGGGGTCTGATTCATTGGCTGAATGTTGCTACCTGGCTCCAGGAGAAGCCTGTGTCTCAGTCCTGTAATAGTCATCATGCTTTCAGAAACCTTCACATTTTTGAACAGTTACATAGTGTCCTCCTCTGAAGAAAGAGGAAGTCTGGAGTACATTTCCGGCAACTCTCAGGGAGCTGTTTTCCTCTCCTTGACATTAGCAAGGTTTGTCAGCTTGTTAATCTTTAAGGGGATTTGGAGTTGAAAGTTTTTTGGGGGTGGGGTTTGGGGTGGATAATATAGTCAAAGCTCTTCAAAAACAGTTTGAGAAAATAAAATAGATGCCCCTGTTTTTTATGGCTATGATTCCCACTTGGCTTTGGGTTTCAACTCCCAAGTTTATGTGAAAGGAAAACCACAAACTATTGGATAGTATAAGCACTATAATAATAGTCTCTACCTTTTTTTCTTGATGACTTCCAAGTCTGTTTCCATAATTCTGAGGTAGCAGAAGCAATCAATAACTATAATTTAAATTACATGTGGATTGAGCATTCAAGCATTACAGAGTATAGGTCTCTAGAAGGCCAATGTTAACTGACACATTTGGCTGGGACATATGTGTGTCCTTTTTCATTATTCCTCTGACAGAGGCCCAATAGCCAATTAAGAAGTTTGGGTGAGAAAAGCAGAATTAGGGTATAATTAGACTAACTCCCTTTCATGAAATGGCTTTATTCTGATAAACTCCTCTAACGTGCACATACCACATTTGGTGATGAGATAAAACAGGGAGGGAAATTTTCTCCCACAGAGACCTGGCTCTCGCAGTCATACTTACTAATTATTCTCCGACAAATATATATTTGCCTTAGACAAAATGGTAGAGACACGCTACATCTGGGAACTATCACATGAAGCTTCTGTATGCCTGGGACAATAATATCATTGTTTCTAACACTTAATGGAGGAGATACAATCAGAATGATGTCTGTCTCTATAGATACTTGGTCTCTATAGATACTGTGCTGAAGTTCCTTCCCCCTCAGAGCAAAGAGAGACATCTTCTAAAAAGTATCCTTCATAGATTTTTCTAGAGAGAATCTCTGCTTAGAACATCATGTCCTTTCCATGACAGTGGTATTTGAGTTCTCCATGAACCATATGGGTGCTGAAATGTTTAAGGGGGAAAGGAGGGAAATTCAGATTTCCAACTTGCATTTAAGCTAGAGACATCTACATAAAATCTAGTGTGAAGAAACAGTTCTGTTGGTTTAAAATAAAAGGGTGTGTATGTACCATATCTTCCTTATCCAGTCATCTGTCGCAGGGCACTTTGGTTGTTTCCATGTCTTGGTCACTGTGAATAATGCTGCAATGAACATACAGGTGCATGTATCTTTATGGATAAATGTTTTTAGATTTTGGGGGTAGATACCCAGAAGAGGGATTGATGGGTCATATGGCAACTCTATTGTTAATATTTTGAGGAAGCCCCATAATGTCTTCCATACTGTTTGTATCAATTTACATTCCCACCAGCAGTATGTGAGGGTTTCTTTTTTTCCACACCCTCTCCAACACTTGTTATAACTTTTCTTGTTGATAATGGCCGTTCTAACAGGTGTGAGGTGGTATCTCATTGTCGTTTTGATTTGCATTTCCCTAATAGTGAAGTTGAGCATTTTTTCATGTATCTGTGGGCCATTTGTATGTTTTCTTGGGAGAAGTGTCTGTTCAGGTCCTCTGCCCATTTTTTAATTAAATTATTTGGGGGTTTTTGTTGTTGTTGAGTTGTACAAGTTCTTTATACATTTTAGAATATTACTGGGCCATGAGAAAAGATGAAATACTGCCATCTGTGACCATATGGATGGATCCTGAGATCATCATGCTAAGTTTAATAAGTCAGACAGAAAAAGTCAAGAACCGTATGACTTCACTCATACTTGGGATATAAGATTGAAAGCAACAAAAGAACAAGACATACAAAGAGACAAGAACTCATGGACACAGACAGCAGTTTAGTGGTTCCCAGAGGGTAAGGGGAGAGGGAGGAGAGGAAGGAGAAGGGGTCAAATACAGGACCCAGCACAAATAACGCCCCCTTTTTATGAGCTGCTAATCTATACCAGATCTTTTATTACAAATCAAAAGCATGTATGATTTTGTAATAAAATCATAACTCAAGTCCAGGCGTTACTTCTGCCAGACCCTGTATTGGTGATGGAGGAACTGACTCTGGGTGGTGAGCACACAATGCAACACATATTAATAGATGATAGTATAGAAATGTACACTTGAAACCTGTATTTACTAACCAATGTCACCCCAATAAATTTAATAAATAAAATATTTCTATATAAATAGAATGAAATAAAATAAAATGGGTGAGGGGATTTAAAAATCAGATCTGTGATACCACGCTTATCTTGACAGCTTTTTGTGTCCTCCCACTAGGGGAAGTGGCAGTCAACCCCAACTTGTGCCAGGGGATGGAGTTCTATAACAGCAGAAGCCCCTTGGGACTCTGCTTTGAAAAACTGCTACAATGTTTGGTATTTGGCAAAGAAAAACGCCAGTGCTCCTGACTATGAAAATGACCAACTCTTATTCAGTCCACCTAAGTAGATAATCAGCAAGGCTTGTAAAGGAGGCATTTTTCTGCTCCAGGATTTAGTGTCACTGCAGGCTCCCAAAGCATCAACGCTGGTCAGAAAGACTGAACAAGAATAACACACGTCCTTTTTCTAAAGCTGTTTATTGTTGTTGTTGTTGTTATTGTTTTCATGAAGTTCCAAAGTTCGTGGAAAAGCTTCTCTCCATGTGTATGCTTTTAGTCTGCCTTTGTTGAACTTTTAAGGAGGGGTAGGGAGGTACAATAGAGTACCAAGTACACTTGTACTTAGAACTGTGTGGGTCTTAATTTTGCTACTTATTATGTACATGTTTGGGGACAAGTTGTCTAGCCTCTTTACAATCAAATGTATTCATCTACAAAATAGAAACATTTCGGCAACTTACTATGTGTAATGTCACTTTTTTTGCCCAAATTTGTGAGGGAAAAATAAAAATGTGCATCATACATGGGTACTATTAATACTAATCCCCTATCTATATAAATGTTTTTAATTCTTTTATTTGTGCTTATAAGTTAAACGTGTAACTCTAGAAATCAACAATATCCGTATGCAAAATAATACCCTGAAATATGATTATTATTTTGATATAAAAATAATTTTATACATAAAATGTCTTGTACCTTGTATCTGTTCTTATGTTTTGTAATTATTTGTTACATAAAGTGTCTTGTACCATAATATATTTAAAAAATGCTAAAATTCCTTTATAATACCAAAAAAAAGTACCAAAACATAAACAAATAAAAATTTGAATTAAAAAAGAAAAAGGAAAGATTTTTTTCCCTGAAACTTTGGGCCAAAAATGTGGGTGCATATTATACATGGGAGCGCATTATACACGACAAAATATGGTACTTTCTGTGACTGTTAAATGGAAAAAACATGGAACTAGTCGCAGTATAGTCTTTCAAACTGAGGCCTACATTCATGTTTTTAAATATTACATTTTAATTTGACTTTTCATTGTACAAGTGGTTAGTAAAGTGGCCTTGTAGCTCTGTGAGATATTCTAACTGCAATTGGTTATCATTTTAATACCTTTAAGAGTTGGGGGGAGTTCCCTGGTGGTGTAGTGGCTAACTAAGGCTTTGGCACTGTCAACGCTGCGCCCTGGGTTCGATTCCCAGCCAGGGAACTTACCCACATAGAGTTGAGTGGGATGGAATGATGAAAGACTACCGGCTTTTATCAAATTCAAAAGTGTTTAGTGGTAGGCAAAAAATACACCTACATGACTTGAGATCCAAGGAAATCTAACGAGTTAATCAACCTACATTCAAGTTGTGATGTCTATGAGTAGAAAAAAATGAACTAGGTAATGTATGAGGCACGAATCTAGAGTCCTTGCATCATGTGAAATTCTCTTGTGACTTAGAGTCATTGACGTAACAATGATCAATATGCTATAATGCATCACATTAAAGTTGCTGACAAGAATGCACTCAGTGTCCTGGCTGGAGTTTTTTTTTCTTGCAGCCCAAACATGCTGAGAAAGCAACCCCACATCATACATGAGCTAATACAACAGTGTTTTTAATTGGCAGAAACAACTGTCCTGAATGCATACAATGCTATCTCTCACACCCATCAGAAATCTCTTGTAAAAATTCACATCAGCTACATTAAAAGGTAATACCTTCCTTATGGGTAAGCATCTCATAACCCCTGAAACAGTTAGAATTCAGCATTTAAATGTGGAATAAAAGTAAGTAATTTTGATGCATCTTGACAGTTAGGAACCACTGAGTTATGTAACATACTTACACAATAATCAATTGATTTATCTATTTTAGAAATTGTTAATTTTCTGCTATGAGAACTGAAGATTTACCTTACATAACCCCCATCTTTCCTTCTCCCATGATTTACACTGTGGGTAGTTACATAACTATTAATAGTTTTTAATTGGTTGCATTTATAACTTAAAATAAATGCTGATAATTCTATGTCAGATTTATCACATGTAAACATTATTTCCATATTACCCACTATCTAAGATGAAAATATTACCACCTTTATCCCCTTTTTACCTTTCCACCATCCCACCACTCAACCACCATTAACCATAGGTATTTGTTCATTGTGAGATTCTGTTCTAGAACATTATTCTGTGATTTAGCCATAGATTGATTCTAAATATAATAAACCAGAAATATTATATATGTATGTATTAAAATATATTTTTTATACAGACAGCATCTAATAATGTTATTTAAGAGTATTACTCCATCACACTTGCTACCCCTGTGATCTTGCATAAGTCACTTAACTGCTTCTTGCCTTAGTTCTTCATCTTTAAAAAAATAATAATATCTATCTTTTGGGGTTATGTAACTACCCATAGCGCATGGTAAAGATTCATATGTTAGTTATTCTTCATTGTGCAAGCATTACATTTCTTTCTTGACTGCCTCAGTAGGATGATACCTGGATGACATAAAGTAGATTACTTTTTGAATCAATGTTAAATGAATTTCTTTTTCTTACATCTTAACAGCAGCTTTTTAAAGGGCATTTTCAAATTTTGCTTCATAGTCTGACCACAGCTTTCCTGTAAACTTTCCCCCTCATTTTGCCAGAAGTCTCCAAATACCTTCTTCTTTACTTGTTTTAAAATATGCAACATGCCCCTAATATATCTTTTAAAAATTTCAGCCTTTTCATTATGTGGTCTACTGCTGCGTGGAACCCACTTTTTTCCTGAAGACATTCATCCACCCCCTGACCTCTTGCTGCAATGTAGACCAGATGCTCTCTAGGCTTTGTGGATACCATCGAGGTCTATCAGCATTTCCTGCATTCCACGTTTTTCTGTCTTTGATCTTTTTCTGTTGTTGCTGGTGTTAAGCCCTCAAATAATTTCCTCAGATGGTACAGAAAGGTAAACTTTCTTAATCTTTGAATACTTGGAAACCTTATTATTTGCCATCATGCAATCAAACTCCTAACAATTGTTTGCTTAGTTCACAAGCTCATTCTAAAACCCATAGAACACAGAAAAGGCCTAGAATAACCCAAATCACTTTGAAAAAACAAACAAACAAACTTGGGGAGCTAATTCTACCCATGTCTGATACTTGTTTTACAGGTCTTCAAGAAAATGTGAGTTTGGCTTAAAGATAAATAATTAAATGCCTGTGGCATCTTCCAAATCTCAACCACCCTAATCTGTCACTTTCTTTTTGCACTTGGCGATCGCAAAGCAGAACTGATCAGCTGAAAACTGGATATTACTACCTACATAAATGACTCTCTGGTAACATATGTGTTCTAGATCTCAGCAGCCCCATCAGTAGCATGGGCCTAGCCAGTTGAGGAATCTTCTAGTAATTAGGATGTTGTTAACATCTGGCAGTGTTAGTGGATACCACAGACTCTGTCCCTCACCATTGCTGCCACCTCAGTTCAGATAACCATCTTCCTGTCTAGATTTGGATGCCAGCCTCATTGCCATTACTGCTTGTGCATTTATAGTCTTCCATCCATTCTGCACACTGCGGCCATAGTGCTTTGTCTGAAATGCAAATCTAATAAATACAGTGCTCTGTGTATCCCCTGCCAACACACACACACACACACACACACACCAGGTTCTTGGCATGCCTTTATATGACCTCTATGGACTGCTTCCTCTTTTCTCTTTCCCATAACCCAATACACCCTCTCACATTCAGATTGAGGCACAAGCTTTCTCCATGCCTAGAATGTTTTTTCTTCTCTGGCTCTCTCAACTACATCTTTCAGGTCTCAGTGTAAATTGTTCTTCCTCTAGGAAGCCAGCCTTGACCCCCTCATAGTTGGATTAAACACTTCTCCTTTGGTTCCTACAGCCCTTACAGTTACTCCTTTTTAGTAGCACTTTCTGTCTGTGCTACTAAAGAGCCTGTAAGCTCTTTGAGGGTAAGTATTATGGCCATCTTGCTCCCTGGTTTCTGGTCCCTAGCAGACAATCACTAAATACTCAACACAGTATGAAAAGAAAGAGAACGGTGTAAGAGAGGATGCTTATCTTAAGTCAACACTTACCCTTCTTCATGGGCATTTTTGTTGGGGAATATCTGGTATCATTTTAAAAGAGTCCCAGAGCCATTGAGCTGGTTTATGTTATGCTTTCATGAGGGCTAGGAAATTCAGACTATTGGCTGAATTTCCTAGATATGCTACCAGTGTTGATCTCTGTTTAATGATGGCCACCTCCTTGCCATTTGGAGCACAGAATGGGGAAGGTCAATATCTACAGCCTCATGGCCTTAAGAAGAGCTGTTTTCTTCCCAAAACTTTGGGAAGAGAATGTGCTGCTTCTTCAGAGGGTGGCTCGTGGCCACAGGTGAGCCTGTGTGCATCTCTGAGTGATTATGTTAGGAAAAGATGGCAAAACGATGAAGTTTCTCAATGCCTTTGTAACTGATGTTGACAATGGAGAAAGGGTTTGAGAGTTTAATAGCAAATGGGCCCTCATCGGGAAATTTTGGGAGAACATTCACTCCTTTGCAAGTCACATTCGCATTCCTGTTGGCTGGGTCTCTTTGGTTTTCTTTGTGAACAGGCATGAAATCAATAGCCAGAGAAAATGCAGTTTGGTGGTGACCATGTACCAAGATAAGTACAGATTTGTTTTATGCAAAGATAATGAGATCAGTCCTTGCCCCCCAAATTATGTAGGCAACGATGCTGATTTATTTTACCAAACATACCGGATGTTACGAGCATACATGAGTTCAGGAATCCTGAACATAGGTCCCTTGGGAAGCCATGCACTTATAAAAACCATGCTTGTCTGCTTCATATCCTTTGTGAAGCCTTTTGTTGGTGTGGCCCCTGAGCTTGTGACACAATCTTTTTTAAAAGAATCAAAAAATCCCTTGGAATGATCATGATGAATAGAGTGAAAAATTAAAAGGCATGCTTCTCTTAGACACTAAAGAATGAAAACAAAGATGGAAAAAGAGAGAGAGCCAGTGTGAGGCATAACTTTAATGCCATTAGATGATTTTCGTGCATGGGTATGTCTTTTTACTTTCCTGAGGAAGTTCAAGGTTGGTTCTTAAGCTAGAAATTGACTTAATGCAAAGTAAGCATGTTGGTTTACTTATTCATCATCAGGATTCACTAAAGCATAGCAAACTTCAAATGTTATCTTTAAAAAGAAAAACTAAAGCAAGGAATTGCATTAAGTCTTTAGACACATTTGTCTTTTCATTAATGTGCAGTTCCAATAATCTCAACAAAGTTTATAGACACTAAGCCCCACCTATTTCTTACTGGCCAGAACAAAAGGACCCACAGGCACACTTTTGGGTAAATTCATAATGATGTGAGTGCAGGTGGGGGCCATACACCTGACTGCATGTGCACAGGACACTCCATGAGGAGAACCTTGGTCTTCTCTACTTCTGACAAAGCAAAGTACACACAGTGTATATGTCAACAGAGAGGTCCTATTTTCTGAATTCTTACTGTGCTCTGGGCATCCTCTAAGCACTTTACATGATGATGATCATCTTATTTAATCCTTACTGTCATCCCATGCATTTACTATTATAATATAAGTCTCTATTTTACAAGTAAAACACAAAAAAGTGAGTTTACTTCTCCCAGGCCACAGAGCCACACTCAGAAAGATTCCAGAGTTAGGGGTCATGTTTAGGAATGTGCATTTTCTCCTTTAGAGGGAAGAACAGAATGTCTATCCTGTTCATCCTTATAGTTCCCTTCGTGGGGTTGGATATGGTTGTCTGCATTTTGTAACTATTAACAGGAAGCTGGATGCAAGCAAAAGCAACTGGTCGAATGCAAATGTGGCAAACATTAATAGACTTTGATGGGTCATTGGACGAAGACTATGAAGAGCTGGGAAGAGTGAAATACGATTCGCACATTTCAAGCATGTGCAGTTTCACTAAAATAGAGTGAAGAGGATGGTAGGATAAAAAAAATCATTTCTGTTTTAAGGATACAAAGTCTGAAGTAAGATGGATGATCCAAGTGGGGAAGGCCTGTTGGAGAATGGAGCTCCTGCTTTAGAGAAAGTTCCAGGAACACATAGTCAATAAGCCAGTTGAAGGCTGGATCTGGACGATACCGAGTCAGGGAACAAGAAGAGGAAACGAGTGAGGAGGAGGTTTATTGAAGGGTTATGTCATTTGAGATTTTCTAGTATTCATCAATCAAATTGTAAGTTTCCTTATTCATGTTTCAGAAGAAACCATGGCAATGACTGAAGGAACTTAACCTTTGTGATGTTTCTCCAAAAATGTGATAAATATTACATGTATATAGAATATAAACTATATACAATAGACTCTCCGTTAACTGGAACTCAAGCAATCGACACAAAATCAAAGAAATAATATTACACTTACCGGGCAGGGATGCTGGTTAATGGAGAGTCTACTGTGTACATACATATATACTATATTTAACATATGACATAGTAAGAAATGGAGGTGGAGATGCAGAAATAGATGCTATAGATACATGGACATTTAGATATTGATATAGGTGGAGGGGGCAAGAAAAATGTTATGGTAAGGGGTTAAGTTAGAATACAAAGTTATAACCCTTCTTTATGAAGCCAAAACTCCATTTGTATTACTTAATAAATTTTACCCTAAAATTTACATGAAAACAGCGCCTTGAAATATATCATCTTATTGTTACAGTCTATGTACCACTTAATTGAACATTTTAGTTCATATAATTCAGCTAATTTTAGTATTTTAGATCAATCTTCTCTCATCACCTGAACTGAAGAAAAAAACTGTGTTCAAGATTTATGTTTTATGTTCCTCCCATACCATTATTGCAGAGTGGTGAATTGATAATAGATGCATAATCATGTATTCAAATAGCCTTTACTTACTGAGAACATGTTTTGTGCTTAGCACAAAGATAAATGTCATAAATACAATGTTATTACAGCCAGTCAGAAAAGACTATGCACTGTATGATTCTATTTATATGAAATGCACAGAACTTGGCAAGTTTATAGAGTCAGACAGCAGGCCGATGATGGCCTAAGGCTTGGGGAGGAGTGAGTGAGATGGAGTTTGGTGGGATGACAGCCAAAGGGTGTGGGGGTTCCTTTGCAGACTGATAAAAACATTCTAAAATGGACTACCATATTTTGCTGTGTAAAATGTTCACTCTTGTGCTGAAATTTGTGATTTCCTTTATTTGGGAAAAATAAGGATGCACATTATACATGAGTAGTACTAATTCCGTATCTATATAAATGTTTTTCATTCTCTTATTTATGCTTATGCATTACAAGTGTAACGTTAAAAATCAGTAATGATATCTGTTTGCAAAATAATACCCTAGAAGATGATAATCAGTTATTTTATATAAAAAATTTAATACATAAAATCTCTTGTACCTTCTATCTGTTCTTGTGTTTTGTATCTGTTACGTAAAACCTCTTATACCATAATATGTTAAAATTAATGCTGAAATTCATTTATAATACAAAAAACAAGTACCTAAATATAAACAAATGAAAGTTTGAATTTAAAAATTCAAATGAAAGATTTTTTTTCCCTGAAAGTTTGGGCCAAAAATGTGGGTGCACATTATACACAGGGGCGCATTATACATGGCAAAATACAGTATGTTGATGGTTGCACATTATACACAGGGGCGCATTATACATGGCAAAATACAGTATGTTGATGGTTGCACAATTCTGTGGATATAATGAAAACCCTTGAATTGTATGCTTCCATAGATAAATTGTATAGCTTGTCAATTATATCTCAATATAGTTGTTACAAAAAATACTGTTAGGCAGTTTTTTCTTTCTTAAGGAAAACATTATCTTCCAAAGCAACACAAGTTGGAAAGTGCAATGTTAGACGTGTGTGAAAAATTTTAGCTTCAAAGAAGACAAGGACATTGTTTTGTCCAAGAGCATACTGGGAAATCTTAAGAACCATTTGTTTATTAATTAATCCATCAATTGGTAACTGGCTGTGCCTACAGCTCTCAGCAACTGGTCTCGATAGTTCTAGGCTTTCTCCGAGTTAGGTATTAATTCATGAAATCAAGTCCTTGTCACATGGAAGAGAAGCATGCCCTCCAGCTTCCCAGCGCTTCCTGAAACATTTGCTTCACGTTCAGACTGAAACCCAGAACAACAGGAAGTTGAGCTTTGACATACGCATATTTGTTCCAATGACCACAGCTTTCCTTCCTTCAAAGATTAACAAAGCACAAAGATTCCAGCTCTTTCCTTTCAACTCCCCACAATCATCAGCTCTCCACAGCCTGCCAGTTTAATATTGCTTCACTTCAATGCTCAGGAAGAGTCCTGACTGGAAAAGGCCAGGGAAACTCGGTCCGAGCATTTTTATGAAGAACAGATTTAAGGGAAAAAAAAAGCCTTCTAGAATATTCTATAAGTGATATAACAAGTTTTCCTTTCTTTTTATATCCAGGGAAAGGGAAAAGAGTTGGGGGAAGGGCACTGTAAGCATGAGTCAAATTTCAAAGTCCATAAGTTGAACCTCCGCAAGGCCCTGGATATTTTCTAAATTAATTGACCATCAAATTCTTACCCTCTACATCTGCATTACATTAGAGATTATGAAACTATCTGGGGTTTTTTGCTACTTAAAGGGAAGATTGTGTGGGCATAATGCTTTGAGAGGCTCTAATGAACCCATAATACAACATATAGATGATGTGGTATAGAATTGTGCACCTGGAACCTATGTAATTTTTACTAACCCATGTCACCTCCATAAATTTAACAACAAAAAATTATTATGAATTCGTAAAAAGATTATCTTTTGTGTTTACATGTTGCTATTCTTCTCCAAGAAGCTCAGAGGACTTTGTATAGTCTTGGTCTTGATAAGGGCAAATGGAGACAGACTTCCATGTTAGCAGCCAACTCTAAAGGAGGACTTGGATATCCTACTAAGCCTTTTAGCATTCTCCAATGGATTTGATACATTTTGTAAGAGAAGTACATTTCTGTAGTCCATACATCAACCTACTCATTTATTCATTTAACAAATACTCTGAGAGGATTGTGCATAGATGCTGAGGGTTCCAAGAGAACATGAACCTCTTCTCTCAGAGAGTTTAGAGCCTGGTGAGAGGAAAAAGCAATCTAGAAGTAAGTAAATAATGTAACCAAAGGAGAAATAAACCTAACACTGTAATAAGGAATTAAACAGGGGACGATGTTACCTACTTCACCTAGGATGAGCCCAAAAACCTCCTGGAGGAGAAGAGAATTGAGCTGAAATAGGAAGGAAGAGTAGAAGCCAACCACACAGGGGAAAAGTTAGAGAACTATGTTCTAGGCATGGAGAATAGCTAGTGCAAAGGTCCTGAGGCAGGGAAGAGTTTATCTGTCTTGGGAACATACAGGCCAATGTAACATACATAAAGTTAGTAAGGGACAGAGTGACAAAACAAAAATATGAATAGTTCCTTGTATGTGGTAGGCACTGAGCTGACATGGATGAGTTTGGCTAACTATACTGGCTCTTAACCACGTACAAGGCTAAGTTAGCCACGTGCTTTACCTCACTTCAAACTTGTAAAACAGGCATCATTATCATCATCATCTACATTTTACTAACAAAAGAAGAGAGAGTAAAAATTGGAGTCAACAGCTAATAATGTAGATCGGGGAACAGAGGTTTGAATTTTGATGCCAGCAAGCAGTGCTTTGATAGTCTGTTGCAGTTGCCCCCTGGTGGTTACATGGCATGCCAGGAGCAAGAAAGCCAGAGGAGTGAACAGGAAATAGGAATGTAAAGTCTTGGCTTCCAGGAATCGAGGGATGCCCACAGAACATCTGAACAAGGCTAAGGGGTCAGCCATGGTTTGCTAGGGAATTAACCAGGTGGAGAGGGTGAGGTGGAGCCCGTGTTTCAAGACGGAGACCAGAGATTCTCAAAGCACATGAGTTGCTCAGGGGACCGAAGCAATCTTACATGACTGCAACATAAGGGCAGTGAGTCTCTGGGGCTTGATGCTGGACTAGTAGGTGGGCTCGAAGTCATATATGACCCTCCTTGCTGACTTCTGCAAAACCCACATCACTCCAAGGATCAAGACTGTCATCAGAGTTAAAGGCAAAAGTAACATAATTTTTCTCAATGTTTGGAAGCAGGTCAAGGGAAATCAATCAAGAGAAATTGCAGAATGATGTCATTCCGAGGCTGCACTAATATTCTAGTTACACAGACAGAAGACTATGGAATGCTCGAGCCTTGCTCGGGTCTGGGAAGCCATCTGCCAGCTCTCCTAAGCAGGAGCGATGAAACCAGCTTCACCAGGCCCCAGGCGAGGCCAGCTCTGAACCCGCCTTCCCAAGTTCAGAGATGGGCAGATGGAGTTCCCGAGGACACCGCCTTTTTCTAAAGATATTGCTGAATCTATTTCTGGGCCAGTGTCCGCGAAGGAAAGTGAGGAGCCCAAAGGTCAAGGAAGGAAAATAGCAAGGAGGACACGCCCTGGAAAGTCTTGGAGTCAAGCTCTCTCTTTACTGGGATAGGAGCCCCTGGCTGCTTTCCCGCCTTTCTTCTTTGTGCTGTTTGTCTCAGGAACACGCCCTTCGGCGGCAGGCCCGGCCGCAGTCCCCGCTCTTACAATGGCTTCTGCTGTGCAGGACGTCTGAACTGAGCGGCGGGCACTGCGAGACACAGTTGTGTCCCCCTCAAAAAAAAAAAGTAGGTAGTCGTTCACAACATTGCTCATATTTCTACTTTTTACAACGTTTTTCTTATTCCAGAAGTAAACTCTGTGTATTGCTAAAAATTGGGAAAATAACTAAAAAATGTTTCTTAAAAGCAAATGAAAATTACTCATGGTCCTATTATACTGTTTATAATTTGGAGTAAATACCTTCAGCTATTTTTATTTAACTATAAAATATATTTTTTACAGAAATACATATTTTTACAGAAAGCACATGTAAGTATTATATATATATATATGTACACACACACACACACACACACACACACATAACATATGTCATTACAAAAAAGTATATAACCTAAAATGGACCACATTGCATATCCAATATTCATTTCCTACTTTTCCAATGTGTTTTCTTAATTATTTATGAATCTTTTACACATTAAAAGGTCTAATCCTTGTTAGTTATATATGTTGCATCCTTTTTCCAATTTTTAATTAGCCTCTTACTTGGTTAATCCCTTTATCTCCTGCAAATGTATTTAATATTGATGTAGTTAAACCCACTCACTGTATTTTCCTTTATGATTGATACCATTGAAATTGTCCTTTAGAAAACTTCGTCTACCCAAGGATTATGTGAATCATTACCTACCTTTTCAACGTGTGTAGTTTTCTTTTCTAAATCTAAATCATTAACCCTTCTGGAATGTATGCTTGTAAAAAGTGTGAAGAAGGGATGTCATTTTGTATTTTTCAAACAGGTGAGCCAACCACTTCAATGTCGCTTATGGTCAAACCCATCCTTTTCCCCATTGAATTAAAATGCCACTTTTATTATGTAATAATTTTTATGTGCTCATGATATGTTTCTGAGGGGGCTCCCTGGTGGTGTAGTGGCTAGGCTTCGGTACTCTCAACGCAGCAGCCTGGGTTTGATTCCCAGCCAGAGAGCTACTATGCTGCCCCCCCCAAAATATGTTTCTGGACTTCATATACGGTCTTTTCGATCAATCTGTCTGTACCACACTGCAACTCACTATTTAAATGTGTATTTTTTTAATTGAAAAGGAAAGACCCTCTTCATTACTCATTTTTTAGTTATTTCTGAGTGTTTATTGTTCCAATTTAAGGATTATGTTGGAAATTCCAAGTAAAATCCCCTTGAGATGTTTCTGGAAATGAATGGAATCAGAGCTGGAGACAGATACAGCTTTAGAATTCTCTCTCTCTCTCTCTCTCTCTCTCTCTCTCTCTCTATCTCTCTCTCTCTTTCTCTCTTCATCTCATGTTTCTTCACTATGAATGGGCTTCCACTTTTCTTCTTGCTTCAGTAGCAAGTCCCCATGGCTGTCCTACTCTCATTACATCTTTGTTCTCATTGCAGACCTTACTGTCGACTGGTTCGGTTTCTTAGCATTTTTCAGTTGTCTTTTCCAAAAGCTCAGCTTATCTATTGGTACCAGGCTAGAGGTTACTGGTCAGTTGGTAGGTTATCCCTCTTTGTATCAGGTGTCTTCCTAGTTTTAATCTACAGTAGATGAGGAGTGAAAGAATGGAGAGTCAAATGTGATAAAATATGGCTATCTAAATATCAGGTGCTATGGGTGGCATAGGTTTCTTGGAGTATGTGCAGTGCAGACATTTGAACACTTGTCTGAACTAGACCATAAATGTTAGCAGATTCAGTAACATATAAAACAATATTTTCAGTAGCACTCCAAATTTAAAACATACAAAATTTATATTATATATATTTATAATAATATTTATATTGAGTCATTATAATCAACTAGGCACAGTGCTAAGTGCTTGCCACTAATAGATAAGTGTTCTCATTCACAAGGTAAATATTATTCTCATCATTTGACAGCTAGGAGAACTGAGACTCACTCAGAGAAATTTAAAAAAATAAGAAAAGAAAAGAAACCTACTCAAATTCACAAGGTTAACCTCAAAGCCAGAAATTGAACCAAGATCACTTTGTATCCAAAGGCCAGACTTTTCAATATTATATTCATATGCCTCCTAAAGGACTATGAAGAACGCCAAATACAACCAGGCTTTACCTGTGGTCAACACAATTAGGAATAATAGGGTTTTCATTGGTGAGTCTAGTGTTTAGGGCTTCGAAATTTGACCTACAGTATTCAAATCCTGAATTGCTATTGACTTGCCATGTATCCTTGGGTGCGGCACTTAACCTCTCCAACATTTACTCCTTCAGCTATAAAATAGAAATTTTAAAAGTCTATGCCATAAAGCAGTTATAAGAATTAATTGAGATAATCCATGTAGGGAGCTATCACAGAGCAAGTTCAATAAAGAGTAGCTGTCATTCTTGTATTTTTCAGCATTTCCCAAATTGTCTCAGTGAGCATATATTAATATTTCACCTTTATCTAAATGGAGGATGAGGGTAAGCATTATTTTGTTTAT
This sequence comes from Lyroderma lyra, assembly GCA_004026885.1. Classification (NCBI taxonomy): domain Eukaryota; kingdom Metazoa; phylum Chordata; class Mammalia; order Chiroptera; family Megadermatidae; genus Lyroderma; species Lyroderma lyra. The sequence continues at coordinate 125,248 of PVJL010002093.1, forward strand.
ATTTAATAGTGAGTACCTATATTTTAAGTGGCAATAGGGAATTACATTGAGCCCTTTTCAGTTTCCCTGATAACCAATGGTATGCACGTTTAAGAAAGTTAACAAGATTTTCCTTTGTAATTGAAAGCCTATAAGTTTAACATCAGACCTTTTTATTGTCTGGGCAAACTTAACAGAACCAGATAGAAACTGCTTCCTCCAGTACTATGGTTTTACTCCAGATATTCCATGAATGCTGACCACTGTTCTATGTTCTATAAATGTCCTTTATGGTGGTGTTTTTCATAGAGAACTACTGAACCATGAGCCTTGGGATCTTTTGATAAAAATGATGATGCTGAGAGTTCTCTGATGGTGTAGTGGCTTAAGGCTTCGGCGCTGGCACTGTCAGTGCTGCAGCCTGGGTTCAATTCCCAGTCAGGGAGCTACCCACATACCAAAAAGCAAAAAAAAAAAAAAAAAATGAAGATGGCCAAGCCCCAGTTATCACCTACTGAGTCAGAATTTCAGGGGATGTATTCAAGGAACTGTTTTTTAATTTTAAACTAGTTCCCCTGGTTGCCTTATGTCCACTGACATTTGAGAATCAAAACTCTGAGACTGGACACAACCTAGGAAAGAATTAGTGTGTATGATGGTATGTCAATCAGTTCTCTGGAGGCGTAGTGGCTAGGCTTTGGCACTCTCAATGCTGCGGACTGCATTTGGTTCCCAGCCAGGGAACTACCCAAAACAAAACAAAACAAAATCCTACACTTAAATACAAATGAAGATAAGAATAAAAAAAAACAGAGTATCCAAAAACTGTGGGACAAATTCAAAAGGTGTAGCATATATGGAATTAGAATACCAGGAGAAAAAGAATGAAGCTGAGAAATATTGAAATAATAATGGTCAAAATTCAAGCAATCTACCAGATGCAGACTTCAAAACATTCTTTATAAGGGTTCTCCATGATCTCGAGGTCAGCTGCTACCAGCACAGGGCCTGGGGTAGCTCTGCAGAAAGCCAGGAAACTTCAAGGCCTGCTGTCACCTGCCAGCTCCAAAACTCAGCTGCTAGTAAAGTCTCCAGCTGTAAGGAGTTAGATAAGGCAGGATCCCAATGAGTCAGTAGGGTGGAGCAAGCAGAGCTCACCAGACCAATCAGATTCAGATTTGGCCACATGGGGGCGGGCTCAACACAGGAAAGATGGCATCCATCTGCCAGTTACACCAGAGAAGAACACTACTCAGGGAAAATGGTGATTGTCCTCCAGCACTCCCTCCAAAGCCACACACTTCAGTCTTGACTCCCATATGCCCTGTTGCCCTATCCCCACCCCCACCACTGTCCCTCTGCTGGAACCCCAGGTGAGTGCTTGTGAGTGAGTCTGCGTACGGGCTTTTTAAAGAATGTTTCCCACAGCCTTCCATCCCACCTGGAGGGTCAGAATGCCCACTGTTTTTCACAGTCAGAGTTTGTGCTGGCTCCTCTTCCTGGCACCAACACTCTGGACTGGGGAGCCTTGTGTGGGACTGGGGTCCTTTGCTCCTCTGGGGGGAACCTCCACAGCTGAGATATCCCTCCTGAATCTCAACCACCACATGGAGGTTTGAAGTCAGATTGTTTCGTCTCGCTGCCCTCCTACAAGTCTCTATGTAGCTTCTTCTTTATATTCTTAGTTATAAAACTCCTGCTCAGCTGGACTTCAGATGGTTCTCCATGTTGATTGTTCTATAATTTAGTTGTGATTTTCATGTATTCATGAAAGGAAGCTGGCACAGTGTTTATCTACTCCGCCATCTTGGATCGTCCCACAGAGATGGTTTCTCTTATTAAACTTCAAGTCAGAGTTTCCATTGAGTAAATATTTTAGGAGGAGGCTGTATGCCAGAAATCTCAAACTCAAATACCTAGTGGGGCCAGGATGGGGACAGCATCAATGACCTGATGTGATATGCAACCTTGAATTTCTGCAAAATGATGTGCTCTCTTGCATTTTTCTTGACACATGAGGCCTTCTTAGTTTGTCTTTCATGTTCTCAATGTTGATAGAGACATGATAGGAAAAAAAGATTTCCCTTTAGTGAGAAGGCCAACACTCCATGTGTGTTTATAAAGGACTCTTGGTCCCAGGATGGAGGTGACAATACAGAGTGGTGAACTCTGAGTGGAGTTAGGGTACATGTTATAGAGGAACCAGTTACTTCTCAGTTCCTACTTGTTGTTGTCATGTGTGTGAGGGAGTCAGAAACTGTCACATCTCCTGGTATTTTAAGAGAAGCCAGAACACTAGATGTTTATTTGAAATATCTTGATTGTTGTGTGTTGGCTCCATTGAAAAACAAAACAAGACTGGGTTGGCCATCTGGGCACCAGACCTACCCAGGCATCAATCTGCATCCCCAGTTGTACACATACAATCCAACCTGTCACAGACCTGGGAGACAGCTTTTGATACCCGAGAGTCAGAGTTACTTATGTTTTCCTTTGGTTGTACTGATTAAAGGGAAAGGCGGGTGGAGGGAATCCTTCAAAGTCAAATGAGCAATTGGGATTAAGGGTTTACCAAGACATTTGATAATGAGAAAACAGAACAAGAGGCTTAAGTTTAGATGCATTCTGCAGCAGTTGAGTTGTTTGTTTGCTTTTGATAATAAGAGATCCCGAAATCAGGTTGAGCTTGGGGTTTGCTTTACCTACTATGATGAAACTGTGCCCATTCAATAGTGGAGTATTGGTAATCTAAGTCATGGTGAAATGTCATGCGGACATTGAAAACATAACAATTTAGGAAAAAATATTTATGTATTTTGAGACTTTCTCATTTTATATTGGTTATTCTTCTAATCATATTATTTTTAAAGTTTTTTAAGCAGATTAAAATATTATATATAGAGCCTGGTTCCATGGCTTCAAAAATTATTGTATTAACTTTTTGTTTCTAAAACAAGAATTTCTTTATCTGAAAGTTATGTTGTTTATGTTCTGGAATGACATAAATTAAGACAACAGGCGGCTATGACTCTGGCTGGCAGGACGTTAGGAAATTTTGGTTTGTTTCCTGATCACACTTATGCCAAGGTGAGAAATATCTCCATCTATGCTTATGTATCCTCAGAATAAGGCAGAAGGTCTGGTCTGCTTTGGTTTTGGCCAATGGTATTAGAAGAAAGCCACTTTCTGGAACCTTCCTTTAGTTCTGTTGGTCACACCTCTGCTTAGTCTCTTCTTGCATCTGACTCCCCAGTATGTATTTAGTTAGATGCCTTGGATCAAAAAGATGAAGGCTGTACTCTAGGGATGACAACACGTAATCTGCAGTAAGAAATCTGAGAAGGTTTTATAGTAGAGCTTCCTTCTTCTCAGTCCCATGCCACAGCTGAATTCCACCCTAACTATTGATAATACATCACCTTACCTAATGCTGTGTATAGCTGGGTACATCTGATATTTGTGTCAGAATGGGGCAAACTAAGAAATCACAACCCTGCCTTCACCCTTTGTCTAAAGAGCTCTAATCTCATCTTTTACTATACTGAACAATCCACCACCGGACTCCTTGATAACCCACTTAAATTTCTAGGACTAAATGTTGATATACTTGACAAACTAGAACATCTGTTCTCCACCTTTTTCATCAAAACTCTGCCTATGATTTTAAGAACCAGAATTAATAATGCAATGGGAAGTGTGGCAATAGTCCTTCCACAATCCCATTTACTTTCATTTTTAAATAAAATTCTGGCTTTTATTATGGCTTTATTCCATCAAGTAAACAGGAAAATCATTATTAATATTATGTTTTCCCCAAATACCATGTTGATTTTCTTTAGTTAAAGACATTTCATTAAATGTATGCTCATTTAAAGACAATCTATCACTTTTCTACAGTAAACAGTAAAAAAAAATTTCTTCCAAGTTAGTATTTCCACATGCATTTTCAAGTTCTCTTCTCTGTTTGCAGTTATAGAGCCCATGCCTTCCTCATTCAGTTAATTCCTGTGCAGTTTTATATATTTTGTTACTATTGAAATGCCAATTCATTATTTAATATTTTCATCTTAAAACATCACCATCAAACATTTAAAGCAATAACAAGATTGATTGGATTATAAATATAAATTTTTTAAAGAGATCATTACTACTACCAGACATGAAAATTGCACTAGAAATTTTCCAGTGATTTTGTGCATGACACAATCGAAAAATAGTAAAGGTTTATTTGATATGGAGCAAGCTCATACTCATGGGTGTGTTTTAAAGGCTTCGTCTCATTTTGATAGTAGTTCATTTCTTTGTGTCAATTACTGACTTGAAACATTATTTCCATTCCTCTTACAAATTTGGAAGACTTGTGAGATAAAAACAATGCTTATGATAATTTATTTCATCCTTCTCATTTTATGCACTATAGAGGAGGCCAAGAAAGATAATATGCCTTGACTAAGATCACTCAGTTATTTTTTTTTAATGGAGAAATCAAACAAGTACAATGAGAGGGGACAGTAGAAAGAGAATTGATTTATTGTTAAATAAACATAGGTTTGAATCTTGGGCTGCCCACATATAAGCTGAATCGCCATGGCCTCTCGTAGCCTAATCTGTAAACTCTGTGGACCATATGAACAAACTCTTCGGGCTGTCCTGAGGATTAAATAACAAATTGCTTTAAAAACACTTAACTCACCCTGAGCATAAGACACTGTGTTCAGAAATGCTCTGCTCCATTCACATCTGGGGATAGGAGCATTTTGCCAATACATACACAAGGGAACTCTCCATGAGGCAAAAGTGATTACATTATTCCAACAGCTATAGGGAAAATTAGGAAAATAGCCTTCATTCCAAGAGTCAGTGGAAATAAGACAATGAGATTGCCTCAGATATAGCAGAAAATATTTGAACTTGAAGCCATAAAACTGATTAGTAACAGGTAGGCTGGCGTTTCTGTAAAGATTGCCATTGAATTTGGACCTTGTTTTCAACTGAGGAATCCGAGTGCCTCTAAAGAGGGCTGCAGTAAAGACGTGAGTTTGAAAACACTTTAACACTTAGTGACCATGGATTGAAATGACTGCTTCCCTATTTTTTCAGGTCAGTCCCTGGAGAGGACATTATTGCCTTCTAACTTTTATCTAGAGAGGGCCCTGAAGCTGATTAGTGTACTCTCAATCCCAGGTATCTCCGCATGCAAACCTGCTCCATGAATCTTAGGTATCTTCCCAATTATCCAGGCCTGGAAGCACACAGAATGCCAGCACATGTAGCATGAAGGACAGTGTCCAGCAGTGACTCAGACACATGCCAGGTCCACGAAAGCAGAGTATCCTGTTGACTCTTAAATAATCAATTCTGCCAATTGCATATGGAGCAAAATCCACACACAGGAAATGTCAGTCAAAGAGCGCCTCTGTGTAATATCAACAAGAGTCACTTTGCTCACCCAGGACCTTCAGGTGTCCCTTGTTAGAAGCCGCTGATGGTGTTGATGTTTGCTGTTTGTCTACATGATGATATCACTGCGCTTAATGTTGATTTCAATTCAGGTTACTCCCAGAGTAATCTTGCCTGAGTCTTACTTTTTGGTGACTTATACACGAAAAGGAACGTGCTGCTCAAACTCCCAGTGTCACAAAACATTTTTCCAGAAAATGTTTTCTTCTGTTTCACACGAAGTCCAGAAATAAACAGTCATCGCAGTAAGCAGCTTTGGTGTTTCTTCAACTGGGACTGTCCTAGTACCTAAAAGGATGAGTGAGCTAGGTAAGTAGCTAGGCTCATGGAAATGATGCCTCACCCCAAAATAATTTTAACAAAAACTTACGTATCTGTTAAAAATGCAAGTAGTGTTTGTAAGTCTTCCTACATTAAGTACTACCCTCTTCATATAATTTTGCCTCCTATTTCGTTTAAGAATATTAATCCTATAAAGTGTGTGTCCTTTTATGAAATTCCCTCTTGATCTGAAAGTAGCTTTGTAGCCATATTAACCTCCATTTATGCATCCAAACACAGTAGAAAATCTCTAAGAAAATCATCAAAGAAAAAGCTGATTTATAACTTCATGAAAAAGTTAGTATTTCTGTGTCCAAACACCACAAGTATTTCTGTGTCCAAAACACCACAAACTTAAACATAAAATATAAGCTGGAACAAAATGAAGGCTAAGATCTTCAGTAAATGTACATCTATTAAAACACAGGTAAAAACTATTATCCCAAAAGAAAAATAGGCAAAGAATAAAAATGGGAAATTTACAAATGAAGGAAGAGAAGTGACCATTAACGCATAACACACCTTGTTTACCTTCAATGTTAACTAAGGAGTGAACCGAGAAGTAGAAATGAAATCAGACAATTACAAATTAAAATGCAATTTTATGTCTCATTCATCAGATGGGTGAAAATGTTAACTGTTTGGCACTGCCACTTGTACGAATGTAGAGAAATGGGTTGTGCTATACCTTGCTGGTAGGAGTATAAAGTAGTATAACTAATGTGAAGAGTATTTTGTCAGTAGTTTGTAAAATCAAAATACCCACATCTTAATCACTCAGGGATTTCACTTTTAGTAACTATCTTCAAGATATATTTGCCCACAAACATGGGGGGACACGTACAGGATGTTTACAAGCATTGCTTGTAATAGTCAAACCTTAGAAACATGATAGAATATGGTATGGAAATTACAAGGTTTTCAATAATCGTATGCACATGTGAAACATTATAGAGCAATTTAAAGAAACTTTTAAGAGAATATATATTTCCTTTTTAACATATATACTGGAATGATCTAAAAAGCACATTGTTGAGTAAAAAAGCAAATGATAGAATGTGGGTACAACATTTTACACTTTATAGAAATGTAAAACACACACACATGAACACTAGGCTGCTTGGAGCGCCCGGTTCCTGGGGTCACAAAGTGTACTTCCATTTTATCTGCAGCCTTTTATTTCTCATATTAAAAGCAGATAGAGAGAATGTTATAAAATGTTCATCATCCTCATCCCTAGGCACGGGGATGGTCTTTATTATTCTTTTTATTTTAAGAAAGTAAAAGAAAATATTATTACAAAAAGTCAAAGATATGCTAACTGAGAATAAAAATGGGGAATCTGCATTAGAAAAGCGCAGGGAAAAACATACTGCACACCACGGCTAGCCAATGTGCTGCCAGTTACACCCCCGTTGGCACAGACGATCGATAGTATAGGGCACAGTGAGCCTATGGCTCTGGGAAGCCTGGATGGGCGGGATAAAGCCCCTTCGCTGTGATCCCCCTCTCTCTCACTCTGGCCCTGGGGGAGCTGGAAGCACTGGGTTCGGGGTGAGGTGGGGTGGAGAGAAAGGAGGATACAAAGAACAAAGAAATAGAACAGGATAGCCTTTTCCCGAAGCTAGTCCCGAAAGCCACAGGTCAGGCCTGATGTTGGGGAGAGGAAAAGTTTTAAGTTATGTGTGTTTCAAACCTGACTTACCACTTCTCCACACACAAACGTGTGGCTTAACAACCTTCATCAGAGTCTTCTTAGAATGGGACGGGACAGATTCGAGATGATGTCATGGGACTTGTGTAGGGGAGATCTGATTCCTTAGAGTTGAAGGCAATGATGGAAAAACGAAAACAAAACACCATCTACCAGCGACATAGATTAGCCAAAGACCAGAAATTTGAAAGGTGAGTCACGTTTAAATCGAGTAGCCATCTGTCTGGCTTGCCCTGCTGATGTTTGTTTTTCCAAAGTAATTATGAATAACACTCTCATTCTCAGAAGTGCCCCAGACGGGATGATGCCGATGAAACTCCTGAGGATCAAGCCCTTTGTTTCCGGACAATCAGCTAAAATGTGGCAGCACTCGAATTCAAACTGGGTCTGTTTGGCTCCAAACTCTGTGGTTTTACTAATCTGGGTTGGTAGCCTGAATCAGTCAAGTTTTGCAAATGAAGTTGGAGGAAAATGAAAGACAACTATGGCTTTCAAGACTATCCCATTCCTTCTTAAGCCAATGATGGTTGATACAGAAAACACCCCTGGGGCCTGGTCTCCGTGAGTAAGGAAGGAAGATGTGCATGCAGTATAAGTACTTGCTTTTAACGCTGTTGAAATACGCCTTTTCTTAGGTGTATCAAACACTTAGGGTTTACATTTTTCATTCGCCTACGTGTTTTCCCCATCAGCCCAAAAAAAGGTAAAAAAGCCTACATTGGAATGGTCATGAATTTCAAGTTAGTGGAGTATGAATTAAATTGTTTTTATGCGCATTAATAAAACTAATGAAACGGGACCACTGTTCATAAAAACTTAAAATACCAAGCAGTAATTTTAATACCATGTAAAACAGTGGAAACTGTAAAAACTATATATCGCTTCCTTTTAAATATCAAATTTCAAAATTGTGGCTCTTTTTAAAGAGAGAGAGACTTGAGTGTGTGTTTGCAAGGAATGCTTCCTTAGGGACATATTTTGAAATATTAAAAAATGTTCCTGAAAACCACATACACTTCATTGTGTAAGCTGCTTGTATGTGAGTGTTCACTGATACAGTTAATCTTACAACTTATCTATAAATATGCTATTATTTTCTTTTGGATTAAAAAGAAATAGCTCCCAAACTAGGAAGCAATTTTTCAATTTCTGTCTCTCTAAACCGTGTCTTGGAGGAAATTACCGAGAGATCTGCCCTGGGGTGCAAGGGTATAATAGAAACAATACAAGTCTCAGGTTTCCCCGCCTTCCTTGTCAGCTGTGTGGCCTGGGGTAAACTGTTGAACTTCTCTGAGTCTCCATTTCCCTTTATATAAAATTGGAATGCTGCTCTCTCACAATTGTTAATTAGGCTGAAAACTCAAAAGGAGCTAATACTGGGAGAGCAGGGTCTTTCTTCTAGAAGCACTAGTCTTCCTTTGTCCAAGGACTGTACAACTTCAGAGTGTTATTATTATTATTATTATTGGAATAAACTACTTCCAAAAATACACTAACCTTAAGCAACCAAGAATACTTGCTAACATGGGGCTGTCAGAATTCCAAAAGGGGAGCAAAGAATGGGGCAGGGGGGGATAGGCTAGGAGTGGTGGGAGGTAGATTAGAAGGTCCCATGGAGGAATGAATCAACTCTCAACAGATCCCCGCTTTTCAAAATGTGCACGTGTTGGGGGTGGGCAAATCCCACGGAAAGCTCACGGTCTGACAAGTTCAACCGCAGTTGTCAATCTCTGCTGAGCTGCTAACCCAGCCCTCCCGAGCCTTGGGAGGGCACTCCTGCCTTGGCCCAGACGCGCTGCGCTCTGCAGCTGATCTTCCCCCAGCCCGATAATGAAGGCTGACACATGGCCGAGGCAGGGAGCCCCGGCACATGTTGGTAATGAGCTCTCATTCCTAAGAGGCTCTGGCATCAGAGGAGCCTACCTCCTGCCACGTGCTTCCTCTGGTTACCGGCCTTGCTCTCGGACCCGGAGGCTGCAGTGAGCGACGAGCAGACATGCCACATCATCAGACCCCATCTGGCTGGGGGCCCTGGGTGTCGTCCCTCAGGGCCAGGGTTCAGTGGGAAGGCAGAACAGGTGATGGTCAGCCCAATATCCAGGGGTCCTTCCGAAACTGAGCACTCTAAGGCTAAACTCCCTGTAGAAGGGCTGGGTGGGGGCAACCAGGCAAACCTATTACGGTCACTAGGTCCCGTGTTGTACCCAGTCTTCGGGGTCATAGCCTGAACATCATCTTCACTTGCTCAAGAAGAGAACATTCCTTTGCTCAGAAAGTCTCAAGCAATGGCCGCCTGGGTGGCTGTCACTGGGAAGCTTAAATGGTGCCATAGGTTTGCAAATCCATCCATTCAGCAAGTGAAAATGAATGCCTAGGCCTGTCAAATATTCTTCTCTCTCCCTGTGAGGGCTGCAGCTGTCATCAGGGTCCATTTTATTAATGTTCCTACTCTCAGAGAACCTGCGTTCTGTGAGGAGGGGCAGGTAGATAACCAACCATTCCATCAAGGAGAGCTTTGTTGGATGTGCTTAGTGTTTGAGAAAATCAGGCGAGAGGGCAGTGGGTCTTGGCATTGGGAAAACCCTTTGGAGGCAGTGACATCTGAGTGGAGATGTGCTGGAGGAGCAGGGTGTCGCTGAGGGGAGAGCTCAGGAAAGCATTTGGGGGAGGGGAGGGACACTGCTCCACAGGGAGACCAGAAGCCTCTGCAAGTGAGGCCGTTTGTGGGGCGGTGCCTTATAAACCCCGAGGCAACGGACACTGCCATTTAATCGGTGCCATTGTCTTTATTGGAAAGGTGAGTCTTTACCCTACACCCTCTGACCGTGTTTTCTACAGGAGGAAGGTGGCTGGGTAATTGCCCCCCCAGGGGCCCCATGCTGGTGCCCTTTGCTTGTCATGCCATGCTATCCTAACAGATTGTTTGGTCTCTCCTCCCTTCAACTGAGAGTTCCTCAAAGGCAGGCAGTCTGCCTTTCGATTTTGCATTACTAGTGCCAGCAGGGCAAGTTTGCATGAGATAGGCACCCCATGAATATTTGCCAAGCTATGATTGAAAGAGGCAAAATCTGTAATAATGTGGGAGAACGAGGAGCTTCCTTGTGTGTGTGTGTGTGTGTGTGTGTGTGTTTAATTTGTTGGGGTGACATTAGTAAAATTATATAGGTTTCAAGTGTACAATTCTATAACACATCAACTGTGTGTTGCATTGTGCTCATGACCCTGAGTCGATTCTCCTACCATCACCAGATATTTGACCCCACTCCTGCTTTCAAGGTAGCCAGGAGGGAGAGTGGCTGAAACTCTTTTGTTTCCCCAGTTTTACTGGGATATAACTGACACACAACCCTGTATAAGCGAGTTTATGGTCTATTGCACGACTTGTGAGTTTTTATTGCAAACTTCTGGGGAGGTGCAGGGTTAGTCCGAAGGGACTCCGTCACCAGATGTCCATCACTGCAACTCTCAGGTTTGTCCCATCTCTTTCTCCAGACATAGATTAAAGGAGCTTAAAGATACTTCTTCAGTTACTTTTGTCTTTCCAGTGGGGAGAGGAAGGATCCATTTTCTTTAATAAGCAGAATTCAATCTCTACTTGTTGTAATATAAGGTGTAATAAAATACATGCTAAGGAAAAAGAGAAGTAAAAGTGCAAAAATGAAAAGCTGAGAAAGTGTAAGAGAAGAGAATAAAGAGTGTAGCCCTTTGATGATGATATCCTTCTTACAATGGCCAATCACTGATACCTTGATTTCGTGAATGAAACTCTCAAGAACAAGTCTAAACTGGAGGTTGTATCTACGTTCGGATTTCATATGGCAGTTATCTTATATCATTTGAAATGCCAATTGATTATTAAAAACACATTTCCTTAGCTTGGACTACCATGTAATAGACAGGTAACTATTATATCGTTGTTAAACCCCAGTAAATACTACTTATTGGAAACACATTTCTTTCAACTCAACAATATGATTGTGTATGTATCTATTACAGAAATCTTGAAACGGAATGAATTTGTGCCAAAAACCCATCTCTTTTCTTTTGAATGCATAAGGCTCAAGATACTGTCTCAAATGGGGTGCTATCAAATCCCCAGTAAGTATCTCAGTAATAAATGATGACTGCTGCAGCAAGAGCTTGGCAGTTTGTTTAATCACTCAGAATAATAAGTGAAAATGAGAACGCTCTGCACATTAAAAGCAGATTTGTTCAAAGCACGTTGGCCACTTTGGGTCTAGACTGAACTCCTGCTGCTGGCTCAAATGTTCTGGATGAAAATTTGTAGCAGCACACCCCGTTCGGGGGCAAATGAATCACTCTGTGGGTTGGGTGCATTTTTCTACTCAGTGGATGTATCGCAGTATTCTTCCCTTTTTGGATGTGGGCTAAACTCTGGGCCCCTGGGCTAACGCTCAGGGTGGAACTGTGTAATTAAAGAAATACGGTTTAAAGAGATGCAAAGATCTACACCAAGCTCGTCCAACCTGCGGCCCACAGGCTGCATGTGGCCCGGGATGGCTTTGAATGCAGCCCAACACAAATTCGTAAGCTTTCTTACAGCATTATGAGATGTTTTTGCAACCATTTTTAAAAGCTCATCAGCTACCATTAGTGTCAGTGTATTTTATGTGTGGCCCAAGACAGTTCTTCTTCCAATGTGGCCCAGGGAAGCCAAAAGGATGGACACCCCTGGTCTACACTGTTACCTCATCTAACATACTCGTGCGATACAGATGAGCAAACTGAGGTGATTGGTGAGTTCAGAGCGATTTACCTGGGTTGCAATCTCTTTACCCTCACTGGGGAATGTAATAGATACACAAAATCTACATACAGTTTGGCATAACGTTTCTGTAATGGAAAGGGGCTTTAATTTCTCTGGGACTGGGTGGAGTGTGCAGAGCACTCACTGTTTTATAATTATATTTATTCCCTGCTTCATGTTGTTAAGAATAGTAAGAACGAACATGATTTATATGGTAGTTATGAAAACAAGCTGACATCCAGTTTGCCAGGGAGTAAGACAGGGAAATACTTTCCTATAAATTGGTACACAGAAGCTCGCTGAAGTGCCTGGAAGACCCCCATCAATACCCCAGGAGTCCAGCCCTCTGCCCCAAACCCTCCCACAATCTGGCATCTAGAAGGTTAACACTAGGATGCTCCTTGTGACCAGCATCAGTTATGCCTGGGCAGGGCCTGGGCAGGGCCTGGGCATTACACTCTTACTACATATTTTGAATCTGTGCCCTGGATATACAGTAGACTTTGCTAAAGACGGATAAAGTCCTAAGAATTGTTAAGAGACATTTTCTGATATGAGCAATGCAAACATCATTAATAAAATGGACATACATATTAAATGTGATCATCTAATTTTTGCAAAATAGCAATAGCTATGGAGTGCTTACTACGTGACAACCTCTCTTCAGTGTTCTTGATGCCCAGGAATTTACTTAATCTTCACAGCAGTTCTATGGAGTTGGAGCTATTCTTTTGCAGATGGAAGAATAGAGGAGTGGATTCATTGGCCCCAAGTCAAACAGCTAGGAAGTGGTGGAGATTTAGCAATTTAAAAAGAAATATAATACACATTTGTGTACAAGTGTTGATTATTTATCATTTCAAATATTTGCTGTCTTTTTAAATATAAAAAAACTATAGATACAATGGAAGTCCCCTGTGTTGCCTCTCCCCTGTTCATGCTCCTATTCTACCTCCTCACCCTGCAAAAGAAGTAATGCCTCCCATTAATTTAATGTGCATCCTTGTGATGGGTTATTCTTACGTACTTCTGTATATGGAACTATGAGGCCTGTATAATATACTATTGTGAGCATGTTTAAACATGTATAGAAATGTTATAATTCTGTATCCTTTATTCAGCAATCTCCTTTTTCAATCCAACATATGCATTTAGAGCTATCTTTGTATCTGTTCCTATGAAACTGTAGACCCAGTTCATTTTTTTAGCTGCTATGTTGAAGTCTATTACACTTTAATATCAGTTTCTCTACCCAATCATCATAGGGGTCTTCGGTGTATTTTCTCACCCTGCCCCCACCATGATTCCGCATCTAATTCCCATGCGTAGGTACTTCTCCACACCAACAGGCAGTTCTCTGATGCCAGCTGGGTGTCTTACAGTTCCACCCAATTCTGACGCTACCTGGAGACAGTGTCAGATCCCACAGCTTTAAACCCACAGGACTGCCCCGCCACCCCCACAACACACACATACACACACACACATACTTCATATGCTGATTGTAAGTCCAAGTTGCCACTAGTGCTGACTGACTGGCTATAGATCAGAGGTTCCAATGACCGCTTCCTGGGTTCGATTACTTTGCTAGAGTGGCTCACAGAACTTAGACATTTTGCTCCCTAGATTATCAGTTTATTATAGAAGGCTATACCTCAGGAACAGCCAGATGGAAGCGATGCCCAGGACAAGGTGTGGGGGAAGGGCACGGAGCTTCCGTTCTCTCTGGGCACACCACTCAAGCACAACTGTGTTTGCATTCGTCAGGTGGCTTTTGGAAATCTAAAAATTGAAGGAGGAACCAACTGTGTGATTAGAGCATGGAACTTTCATTCCCATCCACTGACCTCTGGACCTCTGGGAGGGGAGAGAGTTTAGGAATTGTGTGCAATCACCAATAGGCAATGATCTAATCAATCATGCCTATGTAATAAATGAAACCTCCATAAAACCACCAGGCATCCAGGAGTATGAAGGTGGTTTGGGCAAGAAATGAGTTACCACAAGATGTTAAGTACAGTACCTGGCAGAGAGTAGGTGTTCCATAGATTCATGTAAAGCAATGATATGTGTGATGTGTATGAAACCCATAACATAAGGTAAGATAGTGAACTCTGGGTTGGAATCCCATCTCTGCCATCTACTAGTTATGTGACCTTGGCCATGAACCTTAGCTTCTCCATGCTATAGTTTTTCTACCTAGAAAAATGGGAATCCTAATAGTAAGTACCTCCTAGCATTGTTATGAAAATGAGACAAATTATTTTTGTTAAAGTGTTTAATCCAAGTCCGAGTGGGACCTGCGCTGCTGGCTCCCTGGTCCTCAGGCCTTCAGACTTAGATGGGCCCATACCTCCTGGGTCTTCAGTTTGCACAGGGCATATCTTAGGACTTCTCAGCCTACATCACACACAAGGCAATTCCTTACAACCTCGCTTTCTTAGGGTTGTGGCATCCAGTTTTCATCAAGATGGAATTTTCCCTTCATATTGTTTCATGGCCTGCTTTTCTCTCCCAGCAATATCCTGTGGACATTTCCTTAGTGTTTTGTCTTTCAATCTCTAATGAGTGCAGTAGGCTCTCAGTAAACTGGCACTCATGGGGATTGGTAGATGCCAGATAAATGTAGTAGGCATTCTACTTTTATCTTATAAAATTTATAAGATAATAAATATAATTTTTTCTCATAGATTTATATGTAATCTTATCTTACAAAATTATAAAATCAAAGAGTTTTTTGTGCCAGTTGCTTGAGAGTGCTGGTTACTTGAGTTCTGGTTAACTGAGAGTCTACTGTACCTATTAACTTATTGTAAATAAGTATTTGCTGAATGATGAGAGCAAAGAATTGTATGTACATACTACAGTTTATTTAATTGTGCTACTATTTCTTAACATTTAAACTCGACCTGAATCTTTAAAGGAATGAGAAATAAAATAGTGACCATCCTCATTCTTGCAGAGATATTTTAATATACATCTAATCAAATCCTAAACGTGGCATTCCTTGGTGAAAAGATATGCACATTTTAATGTGTTTGAAATGCACTGCCAAATTGCCCTCCAGAAATGTTGTTCCAATTTACATACCTGCCATTGGAGTAGGAGAGTGTCCCTTTCTACGTGCCCTGCCCAACACTCATGATGATTCCTTTTAGGCATTGCCAGTTTAAGACAAAAATAGTATTTCATTATTGTTGTAATTTTTATTTCCTTGGCTACTGGTGTAGTTGAAAAAAATTTACATTTGTTTATTTGTCATTTGTATTTCTTCATTGATGATTTACTAGTTCACGGCTTTGCCCTGAATTTTTACTGTAGTATCTTTTTTCTTATTGATTTGTAAGTGCTCAATACATTGAAGATAATAACATTTTTTCATTAATCTTTTAAAAAATCTTTCCTTGGTGATATTCATTGTTTCTGTAGTTTTGGAGAAAAACATTTACTTTTAGGTTATCATATATGTGTATGTAACTACTTTCCCCTTTAATTGCCTAAAAGCTTTCATTACCCTATTATTATATAAATGTTAAAATCAATACTTTTAGTTTTCTTATATATTTCATCATTTCTCTCTGCATAATCCACCTGGATTTTATTTTGCAGTCTAGTTCATGGTAGAGAATTAAATTATTTTTAAAATATTAAACAAACAATTCATTGAATCAATCTATTTTTTTGGAGTGTGCAAAACAATTGTATGTATTAATATTTACTGTAATTTATTTACTCTCTCTACTACTCAGAACAATTTGAAGTGCTACTTTATTTAATGTTAATTCACATATATAGTGTAATATATATGAATTAATATTAATAATATAATACATTATATATGATTTCTTATTCTCTTTGAGTAATTAGGGCTATACCTACATGATTACTGTGGGTTTCTGATAAATTATAAACAAACTGCTTAATGATGGGAGAGTTCCTCATTCTTATTTTCTTGGCTCTTTTTCTCCATTGATTCTTTGCATGAATTTAACCCTTTTGCTGTGACATTCAGATACATCTGAATGAATGTTTCCATCTGCTGACTGTAGCATTCGAGTTTACCCCACGAGCTCAAAAAACCAGATACACATTTTTCTGTATTTTTGTGTTTTTCAAGAATAATAACACTAGGACATTTTTATACTTTAATGTAATATTTTTTAATAAAATGTACACCTTAACTGGATTTACTTAAATATATATGTATATACTGTAATTATTGTAAAATTGTTATTCAGTGTAAAACTGTTTCAAAGCTTTTTCTTCATTTGCAAGATTTTTAAATATGTTTTCCTGTGGCTTGCATTATCAACAATAAAGATGTTTTGTATGCCATATTGTGTAACATTTTGTAATAAATTTTTTATCAATGCCATTAGATTCTAATTTATCTATATTTAAATCGAATTGATGCCACTTAATATGTTTTGTGTATTTTTTGCTAAAATTCAATATAATGGTAAATTTATTACCATATAACAAAAATTTTAAATAAAAGTAATGTCATTTATATACAAAGCAGCTCAAAATGTTATTATTAAATGCATAAAATAGTCAAAATGTCAACTTTTTTGTGGCTTTCGGACACATTTCGGAAAAGAAACTTGAAGTCAATTAATGCAGTGAAAGGGTTAAGAGACATTTTGTGAAATTTGAAAAGTAAATTCTAGAATGACGTCGATTGGACTATTGTTAAGTTTTAAATTAATGAGGGGACAAATTAATACATTTATATTTCTTCCCCATCCTGGAAGAGAGTAATCTTTTTTATTTTGTTAAATCATTTTTATGCTTCTCAGGAAACTCTTGGAGTATTTACCATGTGGTCTAACATGCAGTTCTTTTAAGCGACCTAATACTGCTGTAAGTAGGATATATTTTCGTTTTATTTAATCGATAATTGCTGCATATAGGAAAGTTTCTTATACAATTTTTAAAATTTAATGACTTTTGCACAATTTCTTTGTAACTTACCCACTTCCAGTGCTTCCTTATCATAGCCATCACTTTTTCGGTGGAAAATAATATGATTTACATACAATGATGCTTTTGTCTCTTCTTTTCCGAGAATATTACCTTTTCCATGTTTTTTGACCTTGCTACATTATCTAGAATGTCCAGAAGAAAAATTTTCAATTACGATGGCAAGCATACTTTTATTGTTCCTCATTTTAATAGGAACACCTATGATATTTCACCATTAGATATATTTTGTATATATTTCTGAAGTGGTTTAAACAAGTTATGTTAAGAAAGTATCCTTCTAATCTTAGTTCTAAGTGTTTTCAGTTTGATTGAATTCATGCTTAAATAACTTAATCCAAGATAAAGGAAACCGCATGAGTTCAAAGTTGGGTACAATGTCACTGAAACTAGAGTTGTCAGACATCCTGTACATAACAGATTATCCTATATTTCAAAAACAACTGTGTCAGGATGTATAATCATTATATATTTGATCTAGATCTGACACTCCCGATGACATCTGTTAGTCCGTAATCTTCTCCTTGCCAGTAATAATATACCCGACATTTACTGAAAATAAAATATGGCAGCCATAATAAAAAGCAAACTTATAAACAAGGTCATCACATAGAAGGCTGGGTTTGTCAGCTCAAGTTCTGGGTCTGTTGTGCCCTCATTTTTCTAATCCTATAATCAGCACAATTCAGGTGCAGTTTTTGACTTCATTGAGAAATGAATAGCAATTTAGGTTGTTAGGTTTTGAAATCACAACCCTGGAGAAGACTTGAGCATATCTACTGAGCCATCTAGTGGCTGCAGCGTGCACCTGAAAAAAAAATAAAAAACACTGGTGTGGTCTCCAATTTCAGAATAAAATGAAGGAGGACACCACCCCTTGAACAATTCCCCACTCCCGCCCGCCACTGCCCAAAGTCCAGGACTTTGCACACAGTGGGAGTACAACTACATTTGATCTACAAGGGATTTGATCAATGCACAGAAGAATAACCAGGTTCATGATTAAGCATATACGACTTAGAGATAGGTTCATGTTACCTGTGAAAAAGAACCACTGGCAAAAGAAAGAAAATATATGCAAAGACAATGCCAGATTTAAATCAGGGACCACCAACATGATACAGAAAAACATGAGGAAGGATGAACCACCAGCTGGTCAGGTGTGTGTATTAGGCATAAACCATGACTGCAAAACGGGAGAAAAATTTCAGTTAAAAAAAAAAAAATGAACTCCTAATAAAGGTAAAATGTGTGCCTCTTAAAGTAACCCACCAGATTGTAACAGTGATAAAATTACTAATGCTATCTTCCATCCTTTCCTTAAATTTCTGCTTCAGTCTACATTAAAATATGGGGGTGTGGGGCGAAGCAAACAAAAAAATGAGTTAGCTTGAATTATAGCTCAGAATGCTGAAGAATA
The DNA here is from genome assembly GCA_004026885.1 of Lyroderma lyra. Lineage (NCBI taxonomy): Eukaryota > Metazoa > Chordata > Mammalia > Chiroptera > Megadermatidae > Lyroderma > Lyroderma lyra. The sequence goes on from PVJL010002093.1 coordinate 143,893, forward strand.
AAGATAAAGCAAATTGATAGCTTTCGAATGTTAATAGGGTTTGTCACCTCCTAGAGTGTGTAAATTGAAGACATCTGTCTGGTCTAAAATAAATTCCAAAAATCCCAAACTAATTGCTTCATATACACAATGCAAAACCTCAGAATTCCATGCGAAAATAAACCTTCATTTAGAAAATAAACTCCGTGCAATTATGATAAAAGAGGACCTGTCAATAAGCCAGCGCTTAATACAGAAGGATTATTTTGAAATAAACTTCTTCAGCACTCATTAGAATTGGAAAGAACTGTGAAAATAGATCCTGCCACCCAGGTCCTTAGGTATGTGATGGCGTTTAGAGGAGCTTAGATGAAACTAATGCAGGTTTACATCAGGAGTCTTTGTTGACTTTTTGGCAATTATACTCATTTATATCGCACACCCAAAGGGAAAATAATGTGTTTTTCTTTTCTTATCTGACCTTTGAAAAATAAATAGAAGTACAGCAAAATCATTCCCAACAGAAAGGCCAGATGAATCCTGTCAGATCATCACACACCTCTTCCTCCTGCCTGTTCATTGTAAAAGAGGGTTAGACTATTGTTTGCAACGGGGATGCAAAAGGGCTGTTTTAGATTTTCTACAAATGGACCAAGGTTGGCCACATCTTTTCTAGGAAGTATATTAATGTATTAGGGATATTTTTATATGGTATTGTAGACTTGAGAGAGACAAGTTGCATTAAATGCTGCTCAAATGCAGATGCTCAGAGGACTCCTGCATGGTCAGAACTCTCGACGGCAAGCACAAGAGACCAAACTTCAGCTGAGGTGAACCAGGACAATGTCTCGACTTCCATAGCCAAGCTACCAGAAGGACGGAATCCTGGTGTCCCTGGGGGATGGCGAGCTGGGGGCTCGGGGTTGGGGCTGACTGCCGCCCACTCTCTGAGCATGGCCAAACACTGTGTCAGGCTGAAGGTCAGCTTCCTCTGCGCCTGTCGCGTGACTTTTCCTACCACACCAGGACCAAGTCGCCCGTGATCCCTGATCTTTTCGCAACTTTCAACCTTGAAAAGACGCTGCCAGCTGCAGTTTAAAAGATCTGAAGGAAGGGAGGCGTTTGATTGGAGTAAGGGAGTTTTCTGCTCTGTCCCCATCGTTGCAGCTGCAGAGGGGAAGTCCATGCAGAAGCTTGCAGCCTCCACATGACCCGATGTTAGTGAGGTAAATGGGGGGCGGGGGGAGTGTTGAGACTACAAAAGAGGGAGAGGGCTGCTCCCAGGCGGAGAGAAAGACGCCCAGCGTTTAACCTGTTTTCCGTTTAGAACAGGAAGTGCAGGGGGCTGCCGCGTTCACTTCATTGGACAGAAACAGGCTCTGTGAGGCTGGAGCACATCTGACTGGTTTTCAACGTGAACATAAAATAGAAAAACTATGCCTGGAGTTACTTCTGAACAGAACTTGTCTCTAATTCTAATGTAACACATGCATATGATGATCAGTATTTCATTTTTTTCACGCGTAGGAATGCTGCATTTTCTAGGATTTGACATTTTCAGTGATTGAGAATGACTATGGTTTGTAGATGGAAATACCACTACTAAAAACAGAATGCTATATATAGAATGATGGTATTTGTTTCCAAAGACTATCAATATACTAGAGCAATGTGAAAATAACAACAAAAGTGAGATAATTCATGACAAACTTTGGGGGTGAGGTCAGGACTGTAAGCCACGAGTTATCTCGGGGTAAACGCTGCAGCCACAAGCACTGCTCCAGCATGTATTCTCGGGGCAAACAGGAAATGAGTTAAACTACCAGTTTACAGCCTAAGCACTGAGCGGCAGCAGCAGAAAGGCAGAACAATAGCATATGAGACACTGATTGCTCCCTGATAAGGCGTGCTCTAGTAAGCAAGGTCCGAGCTGCCATCTATAATCCAGGCAGAAGCAGTGTCACCTCTGCACTCAGGAAAAATGCCCTGGATGGGCCTGAACATACTTTGAGAAACCTTGGTTTCCAATTCATTGTTTTATTCCAAAATCTTAGTTTGGATTCCTGAAAGGGCCCTCTTTCATTCTCTTTGCATTCTTGTAGAAATAATCACCTTATCTCACCTCCACCGCCAAGGCAAGTGGTTACCTTGGAATTGGCTAAAGAGGAAGGTTTGTAGCCAGGAGTGCATTATGATCTTTCAGAACAATTTTGCCTGTGACCCTCCACCTGATCCTCCCAGTAAACCTCCGTGACCCCTCTAAGAGGGCACTCTCTACTGCATTATGGGAGAATCTAGGTCTCCCATTAGAATCTGTTGTTGTTTTATTTCCCCAGGCGCTCTGCGTCTTTGGATGAAGTCAGTATTAGTAGATAATCTCATCTATCTTCTAGAATAGGTTCCCCTGCTCCATTCCTTTAAGGTGTGGCTTCTTCGTACAACTAACCCCATGAGCCCACTTAGGAAAGTCAGTCATATTTGCAGCCAAAACTTCCCTTGCACTGGGAGACATCAGAAGTGAGCAGTTGTCTCTACAAAAGATATGGGCCCACTTCCACCCCAAGACATCCTCCCGCAGTGTCCAGGCTGCAGCTTCAATTACCTAACTTGATGGGAAAACTGGAATTGACTGAGTACATTGGGAGTTCAGCAAGGCTCTGTTTTCTGGCTTATTAGAAACTTTTAAGATGGCCATTGACCTGGTCTCATGAGTTGAAAGTTTTCTTTCTGGACTAGTTATGGAATTCAAACTCTCTATAAAGCACAGAAGCACCATCTCTCCAAATTACATCTAGCCACTGATGTTATGACCTGCAGCAGCTATTGTTACAATCAGGCTTTTCACTCTTAGTTCTTCCAAAAAACAAAATTCTGAGCCCATGATAACTAAATAATAACTTTCCTTTTCTTCTGCTTTTTCCTTTGGTGCCTCTCCTATATTCGCCTCTGTAAATCCTCTCTCTCTCTCTCTCTCTGGATCTCGTCCTCATCTCAATAAAATCTGTCTCTTTAATTTTAGTCTTTTTACTTTGTAATCAATGTGTAATGCCGATAACAAGTTATCCTCTGGTTCTGATACATCTCAGGCAGGCTCTTTAAGGAGTAGGATCATAGAATGATTCAAGCCGCAATTCAAATGAGCAAAGAAAATGAGGTGTCTTTATTCCCTCAAACTGACCCATTTGTCCTTCAAAGCTCTACCACCTGGGGAGCAAAAGAGTTCCATGCCTTTCAAGTATGATTTGCTGCTATATTAAAGATGATGAAGATGTTGATGGTGATGATGATGATGATAATGGTGATGATGTGGGTGATGATGGTGGTGATGATGATGATGATGGTGGTGGTGATGGTGATGATGGTGGTGATGGTGATGTAGATGATGATGATGATGGTGGTGACAGTGATGACAATACCTTCTTTTCTATACTTCTCTTTGGGAATTAGCTCTCTCAGTCTCTCTTCACACCTACAGTGTCACCATAGCACTGACATGAACACATTGTTGGCTCCTATGACAGTCCAGGAAGTGTGGGATTCAGTGTCTCATATTCCTTTCGACCTGAGTAAAGTATGAGAGCTGAGGAAGCACTAGGAGGTGAAGCTAACTCATCTTCTTAGAAAGAATAAGGACTTTTGATAACAATGAAGCAACTTTAAGTACTAGTGAATTTTGTTGAAGTCACAGAATCATAAATCAGAGAGAGTAAAAGAACTATCAAAGCAATAGGATTACCTTCATAATTGAACCAGAGACAAGCCTCTGAGAGTTATTAGCTGTAGGAGTGGGTGAGGTTATCAAGGAGTCCCTACAGATTCAGAAGAGAGGGAGGGAGAACAAAATTTTATAGCTCTGATGTTTTAGATGCAGCAAAAAGCACAAAACTCAAAAACAAAAACAAAACTCCAAAACAAAAACAAAACAAAACATTAGGACTATGAGGTAATGCTAGAATGCTAGCAGAAAAAGAGGTAGCAAGAGAACTAAGAAGGAGTAGGGTCCTACAAACTAAGGAAGAATGTCATTTCTGAAAAAGAGGTCTCTGCAGTGTCAAGGCCACAAGATGTAATAAGGTGAGAACCAAAGATAGTCCATTAAAGGCCACAATTAGATGGCCAATAGAGGGATAATTTTCAAAGAATATTGAGATCAGAAACAGCTTAGAGTGGTTTGAAATGAATTCTATTGTCATATAACCCTGTGGTTCCCATGGTTTCATTCAGCATTTTTTAGGTGAGATATTTTGGAACAGGAAAGAAAATGAACATTTACTGATCCCCAATTATATGGTGATATATATTTACATACATTATTTCAGTTCTTAAGATGATTAAGTACAAGTTTTATCTCATTATTGTATAGATTAAGACACTGGCTAAAAATATTAGTTTGTTCTAGAAGCTCTTCATTTCTCACAATAAGCATCCTGATCCAAGCCACCATCATTTCCCTGCACAACTACAGCAGTCTAACTGGCTCGCCTCTGTCCCTCTCATCTCCTATAGGCTCTTCCCACACCGAAGTCTGAGTAAGGTCTTGGCACTTCTGCCCATGGCCCTTCTGTAGCTTGTCACCTTGCTGAGAGTTAAGAATCCTAACAGTGGCTGCAAAGGCCCTGTGCCACCTGACTGCTGTTACCTGACTTACCTCCTGCCTCCTTCACTCAATTTCTGTGGCGATGGCCTCTGTGCTTTTCCAAGGACACCCCAGGCATCCTCCTGCCTAGAACCTCACCAAGGTGCATCCACTTGTTTTTTCCACCTGAACATTTCCCCCTCAGACATCCTCAAGTTACACCCTCTTGCCTTCTAGTTTTTCTCAAATGCTATCTTCTCAGGGAGGTTTACCAAAACTAGCTGCTGAGTTCTGGAACTCCATTTCTCTCTCCTTAGTGAGCTTCACTTTATGACACATTCACTTATTTTTCCTTTCTATCTTTCCCCCGAGAAGATGTAAGGTTCATGAAGTCAGAAAATACTTTGTCTTTTTTTTTTTTAAACTCTGGTACTTGGAATAATGTCAGGCACATAGTTGGTGCTTAGAACATATGTATTGAATGAATGAATGATTCTTCAAGGTCTATTTAACCGGTAAGGAGTGGATATGGAGTCCAAACAAATATCTAACACCAAACAGCGAATTCTTTTATGCCAAACAGCCTCTGGGAGAAGCCCAAGAGGATCGTAGAACTTTTGCTGGAAATCTGGGAGAACAGCAGCAGCACACGAGTGAAAGAGGGAAAGATTACACCTGAGTAGAACCCAGTGGCCCCCACCCCTCCTGGGGGGAACTGGGGAGGGATGGAGAGTTCTGTTTCACTCCCAGAACTTGAGCCTGGAAGATGAAGTCTGCAATTAGACAAGGATACCTGCCCTCCACACTGTGGGAGAAAGAACCAGATGGGGCAGCTTTCACATCATTCAGAAAGAACTTATTTTCTTCCTGCTTTAATTCAAGGCTACTCCTGCGTGAACATAAATGCAAACAGAGAGCCATTAAAAGAGTACCTCTGCATCAGGAAAAGACATCAAGGAAAGAAAATAAATGGCCAAATGTTTAGAAATAGCTTTGATTCATATCGAGTTTGAATGACTTAAGTGGATACTGGTCACATAGCATAAAATTATTTGGGAGTATCCTTTTTTTGTCCGCCGTCTTCCAGTCCCCTAAATCATGTGCACTCCTTATTTTCAGGGTTACCCTGATTCTGCAATGAGTTTCTTTGATTAAAAGTTGATAGGACACAGTTTGAGCAGATTCTGCCAACCCAGGGGGCAGTGTTAGAACACCCCTGGAAGCCAGCTGTGTGCTTCAGGAGGAAACAGGGCTCATCTGTTGAAAGTCCTAACAACCAGCCTCTGAATTATTCTCCAAGGCCATTCTACTCTTACACATCTCCCATCAAGTACCATATTTCACTTCTTTTGTTCTTTATCTATCAACTTGTGACAAATGCGAGTGGAAACTTTCCAGTAAAAATAAGTTTATCTGCACAAAACCCTATGGTACCCCATGGCAATTCATTATTCTTCAATTAAATTTACTGCTACTTGGCAGTTGCCCTAGTTTAATTTTCTGCTGTTTGTTTACTGAACAGGGAAACACATAATACAAAGCATAATAAAAGTCAGATTGACTTAATTAAATGTGGAACCAGGAAACTCTAACTCTGCCTTTTGAACAGTTTTCTCATTAGATCTCCTTGAGAAATATCATTTTTAGCTGAAATTTATTTTGACATTTGCAATACATTATTCATTCGGGTCACATTTTCTTTTCTACATTTCCAGGGAGGGAGTTGATGTTAGTTCACACTAGTTTTGGGGGGGAGGGGGGTATGGAAAGGGATGACAGGTAGTGTTGGGACACCAAAACATTAACTTGGAGGTCTACTGGGGCAAAGAGAGATGTGCTGTCATCCTCTTTCAGCAGGGCTGTGGTGGGTATAATGGCCAAGACACATCAAGAGGGATTAGAGAATAGACTCTGTAATTACATTGCTTCATTTCATTTCAAGATATATTTAGAAACACTTTGATGCCAGTCCTATGATTACGGTGATTTTTGTATGCAGACTATCAGCATCTCCAAAGCAAAAACAAAATACAAACCTTAAAGAGATTGCATTTGGGGAGTAGGGTAATTCAGAAATTTATAAAAATTCCGAGGCATTTCTTGGGTCACATCTGTCATGTGGATGTAAAATGCATTTCAATCTATAACTTCAAAGGGCTCAGGGACTTATAATGAAAAGTTGAATAAACTTCTGTTCATCTTATGTGATTTAACCACATATATTTAATTAAGGTATATATTATTTTCCAGGCCCATGGTTGAATTTTAATATGTGCTACAGTTATTTAGGGGTATAATTTTCAAGGAGAACCTTCTGGGAATCTCTAAAGAATTCTGTTTTAATATATAGCCATTCCATTCAAAGACAAAGGAAAACTTTTTGCCTATTATTTTATTGATGTTAATAGGTTTTAATTTCTAGAGTCATAAAAATAGGTTTCTTCAAGTATTATACATTTTTATAATATAGAAGAGACACTGCTATTTAATTTTATATCAAAATTATAATTCTTGTCCTACCATTAAAATTGTTTAAGTATTAAAATAGTATTTGAAGATTACTAGTGTAGTCTTCATTATCAATATTTACCTGTGTCAATTTTTAAAGTTTTCTTATTCCAAAGTAATACACATTTATTTTACAAAAATGTAGGAAAAAATGTAAGTATACATAAGAAAATTAAATTTATACTTAGTCTCCTAGAACCGTAAAGGTGATTCCTATTTGTTTTATGAAAATAATGTTTTATTTTTTCATTACAGTCGACATACAATATTAGTTTGTAGGTTTACAACATAGTGATTAGACATTTATAACTTATGAAACAATCACCCCAAAAAATTTAGTATACATTTGACACCATACATAGTTATTACAATATTATTGACTATATTCCTGATGCTGTATTTTACATCCTCATGACGATTTCCTAACTACCAACGTGTACTTCTTAGTCCCTTCCACTTTTTCACCCATCCCCCCAACCTCCCTCTCATCTGGCAACAATCAAAATGTTCTGTTTCTATGAGTGTGTTTCTGTTTTGCTTGTTTGTTTATTCTGTTCTTTAGATTCCACATGTAAGTGAAATCATATGGCATTTGTCTTTGTCTGACTTACTTCATTCAGCAAAATACCATTAAGGTCCATCCATGCCACTGTGGCAGATGGCAAGATTTCATTCCTTTTTAGGTCTGAGTAATATTCCACTGTATACAGGTAGTGCCTCCTCTTTATCCATTCATCTGTTGATGCACACCCAGGCTGCCTCCACATCTTGGCCATTGTACACAATGCTGCAGTGAACATATGGATGCACATGTCCCTTCAAAGTACTGTTTTGGGTTTCTTCAGATTAGTACCCCAAAGTGGAATTATCAAATCCTCTTTGTCTCTTCTTGTAGCCTTTGTTTTAAAGTCTGTTTTGTCTGGTATAAGTGTTTAACCCAGCTTTTGCTTTTTCATTTCCATTTTCATGAAATACCTTTTTTATCCCTTTACTTTCAGTCTGCCTGTGTCTTTGAACCTGAAGTGAATTCCTTGTAGGCATCATACTCCTATATAAGGGTCTTGTTTCCTTATTCATTCAGCCACAGTAAGTCTTTTGATCAGAACATTTAATCCATTTACATTTAAAGTAATTGTTAACAGATATGTGGTTATTGACTCTTTATTATTCATATTTTTTATCTTTTTCTTCTTCTTTGTCTTAAATAAATCCCTTTAACATTTCTTGTAATATTGGTTTGATGACAATGCACTGCTTTAGCTTTTTCTTGTCTGGAAAGCTTTTTATCTGTCCTTCAATTATAAATGATAGTTTTGCTGGGTAATCTTGTATGTAAGTGGTTGCTTTTAATCACTTTGAATATTTCCTGCCACTCCCTTCTGGCCTGCAAAGTTTCTGTTGAGAAATTAGTTGAAAATCTTATGGGAATTCCCCCATAGGTAACTAATTACTTTTCTCTTGCTGTTTTTCAGATTCTCTCTTTTTCTAACCTTTGACACTAAATTATGATGTGTCTTGGTATGGGCCTATTTGGGATCACCTTGTTTGGGATGCTCTGTGCTCCCTGGACTTGTATGTCTATTTCCTACACCAAGATAGGGAAGTATTTTTTATCATTATTTTTTCTAATAGGTTTTCAATTCCTTGCTCTCTCTTTTCTTCTCGTACCCTTATGATGCAATTTTTGGTACAGTTGGTATTTTCCTAGATTCCCCTTTCATCTTCATTTTATTTATTTGTTTGTTTTACTATTCTGATTGTGTGATTTCTGTGATCTTATCGTCTAAATCACTGATTTGATTCTCTGCTTCATTTAATCTACTGTTGACTCCCACATCTAATGTATTATTTTTCATTTCAGTTATTGCATTCTTCATTTCTTATTGGTTCCTTTTTATCTTTTCTGTCTCCATTTTTATGCTTTCTACCTCTGTTGACATCTTCCCTGAGATTATTGAGCATCCTATAACCAATGTTTTGAACTATGCATCTGGTATATTGCTTGTTTCCATTTTGTTTAGTTTTTGTTTGTTTGTTTGTTTTTCCTGGAACATTGTTCTGTTTTTTCATATGGGACATTTTTTTTGTCATTCTATTTTGGCTGCCTCCCTGTATTTGTTCCTATGTATTAAGTAGAGCTTCTATGTCTCCTGGTCTTAGTAGAGTGGCCTTATTTAGCAGGTGTCCTGTGGGGCCCAGTGGCATAGTCTCCCTAGTAACCTGAGCCAAATGCTCCAGGTGTGTCCCTTGTGTGTGCTTTTTTTTGTAATTGGGCCTTTGTTATGTTTGCACATCAATGGGAGGGATTGACTCCAGTGGAGGAGCTGTTGTTCAGAGACTGACCCTATGGAGCAGCATTTGCTTCAGTGGAGCTCTGGTGCCTACCCAGTCTGCCTTTTGGGTGTGTCATTTGTGGAGGTTTTTGGGTGGAGCTGTGCTGTGGTCTGAAGATGGCCACTGAGTATGTTGGTTCTGGAGCCTCTTGGGAGGGGCTGTATTACAGGTTAAGGTCAGCCACTGCCTGTGTCCTGCCTGAGGCCACTTAATATAAGCTAAAAAGTGATCTGCTGATGGTTTCAAATTGTACTGGGCTTGAAGGTGCTTGGGAGAGGCTAAGCTACAAACCAAGGCCAGCTACTTAGTAAGGTTTGAAGCTGCTTAGTAAGAAGTACAGGGCACACCAAGGCCAGATGTTGCTTACTTGGAGTTTGGGAACTTCTAACAGATTTTAGAAAAGTTTATAGCATGAGCCAAGATAGGCCATTTGTATGGAAAAGCCACAGAAAGAGGCTCAGGAGGGCCCACATAGTGAGTAGAATAAGGTCTCAGGGAAACTTAGGGTGTTGTGAACAGTGTTAGCCAGGTTGTTGGAGACTCAGACATAGTGCCCACCTTCACCTGTGTATGCAGGCTGTGTGGGGTTGAGGGAGGCTAAACAAAGAAATGGTGGCTTCTACCAACACTTCCGTCTGGAAGAAAGCCACCCTTCCAGCTCTCGCCCTAGAACCAGACAATTAGTTTCTTTCCATACATCCTTGGCACCTTTTGAGCTGCTGCCCCAGCACTGGAGCTCAGAGCAAGTGAGTCCATCAGCAAGTAAATCATTGCACCAACCCTTTAAGAGGATCACCCGGGACTCCAACTGCTCACTGGCTCACTCAGCCACATAGTTTGCTGGTTTTCAAAGCCAGAAGTTGTGGGGAATTCTCTTCCTGGTATTGAAACCCTGGCCTGGGGAGCCTGGTGTGGGGCTGGAACCTGTCACTTGTCAATGGGAACCTCTGCAACTGAGATATCCCTACTGATTTTTAACTGCTGTATGTGTCTGTGGAAGCAGCCCACTCTGCTTCTCTGCCCCTCCTTCCAGTCCATATGTGGTTTCTTCCGTATGTCCTTAGTTATAGGACTTCTGTTCAGCTAGACTTCAGGTGATTCTCAATGATGGTTGTTCTGTAGTTTAGTTGTAATTTTGTTGTGGTTGTAAGAGGAGACAAGCACAGCATTTACTTACTCTGCCATTTTGATCAGAAGATAATTACTATTGGCTTTTGCTGTGATACTGACAATAGTTTTGTGTTCATGCAGAAATTTTTTATTTTAGTTATAACTACATTGTGTTCAATTTATATTAGCTTTCATACTTATAATAGATTTTTAAAATCTCAAATAAAGTAATATTCTTGTGCAACCATCCCTTCCTTCACCCTTCCTTCCACACACTACCCCAGACTCAGCTTCAATCCCACAATTATCACCAGAAATAACTAAGGGCGTTCACTTCATGTGTGCATTTCAGGTGTTTTTATAGATAATTACAAACATATAAGCACATGTAGAAACAGTTATGTTTTTTACAGAGTTTAGTGGTTCCCAGAGAGTAAGGGGGGAGGGGAGAGATAGAGGAGAGAGGGGGATAAAAAAAAGAGTTATGTTTCATCTTACTGGTTGTTTTTTTAAACATAATTAGTATCTAAACACACACACACACACACACACACACACACACACACAATTATTTACTTTTTTTACTTTAAACTGTTATGAATATTTTTCATATCAGCCCACAAAGTTCCAATAAGATTTTTAATAGCTGCATAATATTTCATTACATATGCTTGTAAATTATTTAATTAGTTCTTGTATTCATAAAAATTCAACTTGTTACCATCTTCTTCTACTTCTGTAAATCCTTGGATTCAACTCTTTCAGACAAGTTTGAGCATTTCTTTGGGGTAAATATCAATATGTAGATTTGCTAGGTATAAAAATAATTAATAAAAAAAACCACTTATCTATATTTAGGTATCACAAAAATCTTATAAGTCACAGGAAGACAAGAACTGGAATTGGTCATCTTAACAATGAGCAATGTCCATTTATTACTTTGAAAACAAATCCTAACTTGTTTAGAAAGCTTTTGCTGCTGTTATTTATATTTAAACACCCTGTGAAACTATGATTAATTTTCACATTAGGCATAGTTTTCAGATTTTGAAATTAATGATCTTAACATTTTCAAATCTTGAAAGTAATTTAAAGTGATGTCAATGAAAATGGCAGAATCAAGACCTCTGAAAATTCTCTCTTCCATAAAGGCAATAAGAATACTTATGAAGTTGTCAGAATTAACTTCTTTAGAACATTGAAAATTAAGCTTTCAGCAATTTGGGGAGTACGTATTCAAGAAAAAATATGGCTGAGTCTTGATAAAAACATCACGCTTTTTAGAGTCACAGCAATTCATAGTCCCATTCCCTCCCTCCAGTTTTGCAGTAGCCCTAAAAAGCAACAAACTACAATTGTGGTGAAAATGAATAGACTGGTAGCCGCTAAAAAGAGCCAATCAGAGCAAGAACCTGTTTAAAACCCCATTCCCTGCCTGTGGTTACTTGGAAGATCCCACTTGAAAGATTGTCTTTATTTGACCTGACTCAAAGCTCTCCCAGTATGAGTAGCTTTTTTTTAGCCAGAGGAACTTGTTGAAAACAATCATAAACAATTGTTCAACATTGTGACTGCCTAAGGCAGCAATATCAATTGAGGCACACAGTAGGCCAACCAAAAAACTTAAAAAGATATTCTGGAGAATAAGATGTCTAGAGGGGGCTGTGAAAACCTGAAATATTGCTGGGAGTCAGAAAGGTCTCATGCATGTGTACGAGTGTGCACATGTTCAGGGCTGTGAGCGTTCTCAGGAAAGAATTGAGAAGACTGTAAGCTCTCACCTCTAGCTAACCTTGAGGCTCTGTGCAATCTTGCAATAAAGGCAAAGATAGAGATGTAAACTGTGTGCACACACAGGACCCAATGGAAAACCCAGAGATATTTATTTGTTACAGGCATTTCAGGAAATCTGTTCAATCATTAGCTGATCACTAACTAAATCAAGCAAGACTTCAGAGGTCATACATGACAAAGAGTACAGATTAAACAGAATTATTTCAGAAAAGCCATTAAACAAGCAAACAAAACAGCAAAGTAACAACAAAAACAAAACAGCTACAGCCGATAACTGGGAGGGGAGGCGGGGGGTTTGAATTTCCAATGTTATTACATTATATTAATTAAAATGTTTACTTTTCAACATAAAATTGGGGGTATGAAGAAACAAGACAGTGTGACCCACACCCAGTGGAAAAAAGTAGCCAATGGAAATTATCCTGAGGAAACATGGATGTTGGACTTACTAAACAAAGACTCTATATCTATATCTAAATCAGCTATGTTAAGTATGTTAAAAGAACTAAAAGAAATCATACATAAATAACTAATGGAAATTTTGAGAAAAAAAATGCTTCACCAAATAAAAATAACATATTAAATATATAGAAATTACTGTTTTAAAAAAATTAAAATTCTGGAGTTGAAAAGTTTAATAACTGAAATGGAAAATTTATTAGAGGTGTTCTTTAATAGTTTTGTATTGCTGTTACAAAAAAATTACTACAACTGTAGCCATTTTAAATAATAAAAAATTGTTACTTACAGTTCTTTTGATCAGGAGTCTGATATAGGTCTCAGGTTAAAATCAAGATATTTAGAGCCTTCTGGAAGGGTCTAAAAAAGAATCTATTTTCTGGCCTTTTTAAATTCTGGAATCTGTTCACATTCCTTTACTCATAGTCCCTATTTATCTTCAAATCATATAATGGCTGGCCAAATCTCTCTTGTGGTATTGTTTGTGTGGTTTTAACTGTTCTCCCTATTTTTTCCCATGTAAGGACTCTTGTAATTGTATTTGGTCAACCAGATAACTCAAGATAAACTTCTTATCTTAAAGTAATCTTATTAGCTTTCTTAATTCTACCTTAATTCCTCCTTGCAATGTGACAATATAGTCACAGACTCTATTGTCATGGATATCTTTGAGGACCATCCTACCACAGGATCAACAGATTTGAGAAATCGGAAAAATGTACCAACAAACTTGAAGTTAGGTCAATTGAGATTATCTAGTCTGAAAAAGAGAAATTGAAAAAAAAAAGGAAAAGAAATGAAGAGCTTCAGAGACTGTGAGATGTCATTAAACAGATCAACATACTCTTAATGGGAGTCCCAGAAGGAGAGGAGAGAGATACAGAACATATGAAGAAATAATAGTCTAAAATTTTCTAAATTTTTTTTAATTTTCTAAATTTAATGAAAAAAAAAATCTCATCATTTTTACCCCTCAGTTTCATGAAAAAAGTTTTTATCATTTTTCCCTTAAATTTGATTTTCAAAAGTTTTTATCTTTTTTCGTCTAAAAAATGTTTTCACCTTGTTTCTGCCAGGAGGTTATAAAATCTCTAATGTACAGGGCCAGGTTAGATAAATAGTTAAATAAACAAACAAACAAATAGTATTTGTTGGCAAAGAAATTTGCCAAATTAAAACGGGCATCTTAAAGCAGAGACTTACATATCTGATACTAGCTTTATTTCTGAAAGGGAAATACTACTTCCCCATTGTGATATTTCCTCTATTTACTATCTCCTCAGAAACCTGAATCAATATGAGTTTCATAATTTTCTTCTCAATGTATTTTCATTCTATTTTTACCTATGTTATGATTACTTGTTCTACATATTGTCATGTGGAACTTCTTGGCTTTTTTTTTTTTTTTTTGGTCATATATGTCTTTTCTTAGAATTCAGACCCACTTTTTTACCTGTGATCTGAGACACTGAATATATTCTCTAGAGATTGTCAGTGGGGTGGCCACAAATCTTCTTAGTGGTTCTATTTAACAGGTCTTTTCACTAACAGAAAAGGAAAAGTTCCTAGTGCAATCTCTTTGTCACAGGGCCACTGGGAAGATTTTAAGTAACGTTCTATCCCTCAGATGGTAAAAAGTTTTAGTTATTTCTCCGCTTGCAGAAAATGGACGAGCGGCACAGTCCCTGTGCTCTAAGTGCTCAGATAAGGTGCTAAAAGGCAAGCTGACCAGGTGGAAGTGGAGATGGAGATTCTGGGATGAGAAAAGCCTTGAGAGATTTGTCCAGTGAACAGTCTGGTGGAGAACTGAGCAGTCCTGAAAGCTAGCAGGTTGGGAGCTGAAAGTGTTTCTCCATGCAAGGGTGACACCTTAGATGGAGTTGCTGTCCAGAGCACACGATGGATTGTGAATCCACTTATTTAAATTGTAAGAAAGAGCCTCTGTATTTTTAATGGAGTGTCTTATTATAAACCATTATCAATTTATAAAGAGGCAGCAAAATATTATTTAATAGATTACTATCTTTGTAAGAAAATGACTGATTTAAGCGAAAAGTTTCAAGGCATCTAAAATGCTAAGGAATGAACACAGGGAGGGAGGGAGGGAGGAAGGAAGGAAAAAGGAAAGAAATAAAAAACTGTCCCACTTACCCATTTTGCCTACTCATGTAATTCTAAGTGACATGAGCAGTGAGTGTTGTTGATTTTCTAAAGCCTCACATAGTGTCATTGCAATTTGTCCCATAAAGCATGTGCCCTATTGCTATTCATGGATTAGGACATTTTAAACTCGAGGATTAATTCCTTTAGAAGTATTCCATTGATAGTTTTTTTACAAAGAATTGTTTTCCTAAATAAATTAACTTGTATATAGCAGTAGCTAATTGAAAAAAAAAAAAAAAAGAAGAAGAAGACCTACAACACATGTAGTGGAGATGCCGGACCTGCCTTAATATGGTGTTGAGGAAGATGTTAGAAGGGGCCAAGAAGGGGGGATGTTAGAACAAATTTATTGCATGAGGCCAGAAAAATCCACTGAGTGACAATGTATTCCGAGAGGGTCCCGAAGACACTTCCTCTGACTGAGAGGGAAGTCTGTCCTTTGAAGGTGATAGCTGGCAGCAGTAGATTTGTCCCTCTTGTGTCAGTGGCAGTGATAGACTTCTGTAATGGCAGCACCAGGTAATGAGAGAAGAGGTAGATGTTATTACTGCAATGGGCAACAAGGGCTGAGTGACAATCAGACTGCCAACCTCTGCCAGTTGCTAAGAGGTTATGATGTCCTGGGGGACCTTGCCAGCGAGGGTGTTACTTAAATTGTAAAAGGAAAAAGAAAATAAGTGAGAAGTGTTGAAAAGATGTTTGACATGAGCGGCAATAAAATTGCAATCCCTTATCCAGCTTCCAGACATAAGTCAGATCACAGACCCAGAATCATTCTTTAAAGTGGAGAGCACCCTCTGGGGAAAGAAAGCTACAATGTCACCACAAGCACACTCAGTAAACCTTCTTCAATATTGCCCCTAAACCAACTGAATCATTTACCAAGGCACCTTACACTGGGGAAAGGAGAATGCCGAGGTGTTTGTTTGTTTGTTTTGGCTTATAAATAACAAAAATTTATCTCTCGCAGTTCTGGAGTTGGCAGCTGAAGTTCAAAATCAAAGCACTGGGAGATTCAGTGCCTGGTGAAGACTCTGATTCATAAACAGCACTTTGTGCTGTGTCCTCACTCAGAAGAAAGGGAACGGAAGGTCTCTAGGGTCTCTTTTATGAGAGCAGGAATCCCATTCATGAGGACTCTACCCTCATGACCTAAGTACGTCCTGAAGGCCCCACCTCCAAACACCATCACCTTGAGAATGAGGTTTCAATACCAATTTTCAGTCTATAGCAGTTCTATCTATACAGTCTAGTGATTAAAACCTGGGGTACTTATTTTGCTGTCTTCACCATGTACTAGCTGTGTGACTCTAGGCAAGGAACATAAGCTCTCTGTGCCTCAGTTCCCAAGGCTGTGGAATGAGATGATCATAGTGCCTCATTTATGGGTATGTTATGAGGTTTAAATGAGATTCATAGAAAGTATTTTGCACTGTGCCTGGTATATAGCAAATACTCAGTGTTTTGAGAATACCTAGGTTTTAGAAGGACAGCTGGATAAGAAGTCTTAACTGACACTCTCATACAGGAAACTTAAGTGCCAATATGGTCCTCCAGTTCAAGTATATTCCAGTACATTTGGAAGTCTGGCATAAATGGAATCCTGTGATGAGTTCACAATGACTTTCTAATCCCCAAGTGCCCTAATTGGGGCGAATATATTCAGCAACTAGCAGAACTCTTCCATGGGTTATCTGAGTTATGCAACAAGAGTCATTATGATAAAAGAACTAGTAAAAGACCTAGACATTACCTATCCCCCAGTACCCCAGCCAAAACTGTAAATTAGAGGAATAACCGCATCCTTGGAAGAATTGAAGAGATTGCGACCAACATCAAAGACACAAAGAGGCAGGGCTGGTGGTTTCCTCCCATTCCTTTTTAATCAAACTGTCTGCTCCTAGCAAACACCAGACGAATCATGGTGAATGAGAGTGGACTGCTGTAAACCTAAAATCAGCCCCAGTTCCAGCTGCCATGCCAGATGAGAGATCTTCGTGAAACAGAGCAACACAGCTTCTGGCATTTGGTATGCGGTTATCAACCTGGTGAATGTGTTCTTTTCAATATCCATCAGTAAAGAAGAATCAAAATTTGCTTTCATGTGAGAAAGACAACAGTACATGTTCACTCTCTTGTCTAGGGCTATGTTTATTCTCTTGCTCTCTGCTATAGAGAATAGAATGTCTTGACATCCTGAAGAACAGCATATTAGCTTACCATATTGATATTATGCTAATCAGATGTGCTGAACCCTGGACCCTTATAGAGATCTCATCCTTGGAAGCATGCAGATAGACTCTTTTGTGAGGTAAAGGATGAATGATTGCAACATGAACCCTCTCCCACTAAGAAAGTGAAAGGCAATGCAACACCATGAAGTGGGTATGGTAGGTTGGGGCCAAATCACATAAAGAATTATATACCTTGGTAAGGAGTTTAGAAGGTGCTCCAAGTGCATTGGAAAGTTTGAAACCAGAAAGAAATCGGTTCTGATTTACTTCACAAACGCACTTTGCTTGAAGGGATTGTAAGAGGGAAAGAGTGGGAAGAGGAAGATCAGTTAGGATGCCATTGCCATCATCTGGGTGAAACAGTGGTTCCTCAGACTAGGATAGCAACAGGAGACCAATTTATCGTCATGCCTTTGTCATGGGCCTAACATGTTAACATTAATTATCTGTTATTTCATAAATAACATTAACTATTAGATATCACAGTACATTTTGGGCTTTGCCTAATGTTAAACCAGTACTGTTCGAATGAAATTCTTGTTTACAAGGTATTATTTTGGCTTCTGAATTCTTGGATAGCACTCTCCTCTGGGCTCAAGGGCACCTGGTTTAAATCAAAGTTAAACATCTTAGTCCTGAGGTTAAAGTGTTTGGTGGGTGGAGTATTAGAACGGCTCATTATGGGTTATGTCTTCCTTCTGCTATGAACTTGATAGCTGGCCTAATTGCCCCAGAAAGAAGATGAGCTTATGTCTTAAAATCCTTAACAGATTGGGGGTTACTTTTAAAGCACTTTGAAGAGAAATCGATTTGTGCATCAGCACAATGGATCAGTGTGTTCTAAAAAATTAGTTCTAAAAAAAACAAAAGGTATTTTACAACTGATGTCTGTCCCTTGAACTCATGACAGTGATGAGACTGCCCACAAGCCACCCCTTGTTGAGTTAGGGTGCCAAGCTGATGGTTTTCTCCAGAGAATTGAGCCATATCTCAAATGAGCTGCTCCAAATGGCAGGATGCTTTTCTATTATAGCCCAGATCCATGACCAAAACTGGCTCTTCTACAGTGCTGTCAGAAAAAGTGCTTATATCCCAACTGAGTAGTTAACAACTATCTCTCTTAGCAACATGCTGTCATTTAAAAAATTAACTAGTCTACATTGTTAGATATCTCAGTACATTGGATACTGTTCTCATTTCTCCAGTCCTGCTCTTTTCAAAGAGCACATTTAGTACTCAATCATAAACAAGGATCAATAATCATAATCAAACTTTCTAATGAGAATTCTATACACATATAGAACCTGATCCTCAGAAATCACAGAATAGAAATATTTCACAGGCTCAAGTTCTTTCAGACCAAAGTAGACATATGAGGTGCAGACTGGGACTAAAGACAATCACCAGAAGGAGGTTTTCTAGAAATAGCTAAGTCACCCATCGATGCAGGGAGCACTGTTAACAGCATCTGGGGAACTTGAATACTCTTCATGGCCAAGGGATGTTTTAGAGTCCCTGAAAGTCCTGCCAGTTAGCAACCCTGGGCACTCTCCCAGCTCACTTCGCGTTGCCACAACAAACAAAGGAAAGAAACTGCTGGTCGCTGAGGTGAGGTCCCACAGCCTGTGGTTCCAGCTGTAGTTCCCATCCTGACTCCGCCCACACAGATGAAACTCCAATCTGGCAAAGTAAAGCTGGCAGCAATCTGAACTTCCCTACTATCTTCGTTGGGACCTTCCCATATTTGAGAAGAGACTCATGCAAGTTTTTGAAGGAATCCCTCTAATTTCTGAATGCAAGACAAACATAAACCTCCCACTTGCGAAATGAATAACAAGAGGAAAATCCCAAGAGCATGAAAAGACTTGGTGGTTCAAACAGGGGGCTTCAGAAAGGAATTAATTCCTAGCACAGCATCAGATTCCTTCTCAGCACAAATCTCCAAGCAGCCACCTCCAAGCAAGGCTCTTGGCCGTGACAAGATTAGCACAGATCTAACTAGAAGAAACTTTCCAGGGTTATATCCAAGATCTTGTCTTTGCATCCAAGTGATTAATTTCACAAATGCAGAATTGTTTAGGTGGTTCTTGGAAGCAGAGTGAAAGTGATAATTCTTGTGAGTTTCAGCTGACAATAAGTTCAACATGTTTCACCCACTCGATGAGATCATTTTGAAACAGTTAATGCAAGCCTTAGCTGGAGAGATAGAAGTAAAATGGAGGCAAGAGTCTCTCTCCTTCCTGGCCTCATCATTGCTAAGCCCCTCCCCTCAGAGGGAATCTAGACAAACCGGAGCTCAAGGACGGAAGGGTGACCCAGAAGGTGAAAACAGAGCATATGTTTGAAGGAAGCGTGATGTCAAGGCATTGTGGAACTCAGTGTTTTGTTTCACCTGGAGAGAACATGAACCTCATCATTAGCAGTTTAGAGTGTAGCCATGTGGAAGGAAGATTGCACTTATTTTATATAGCACAAGCGTAGAACTAGATCAAACTAACGAGATGTATCAATCAGTCCATTTAAGAAAGGATTGTCTATGATAACTATTCAAGATGAACTAGGGGATGGAATTGGAATGATTCCTATTGCTGAAAGGACTGAGGAACCAACTGGGTGAATATTTGCTCCATGTTTGGAGTTGAACTTAATGGCCATTAAGGCTGTTCTATTTCTATGACTATGTGAGTCTTGTCTATAAGCTGCTAGAGGGCAAGTGCTGTATTTTTGTGTTTCAATATTTGAAACAGCCTTCCCTGGTTTAAGTATATAATACAGTGAGTTGATATTTATGGCTAGATTGTTCTTTTCTTCAACCTTTGGGGGCACTGAAGTTTTGCCAAATTCTAAACAACTATTTCCAAAGAAAAAGAGAAACTCCTAAAAGAAAATTGAAAAGAGGATTATATCATTTGCCAATCAAATCAGCAAAACTTTGCCTAATCAAAAGACATCACAACTTTAAAAGATAAACAATATGATGGCACAGAAAAACAAAAACAAAACTCTTTGTGTTGCATTTTAGTATGTAAGAGAAGCTCATAAGTCATTATCTTGTAGTTTCCCTGTACTTAATTTATAATAACTTTGTAGAATTTACACTCATGAAACAAATAACTTTATTCAAGGGCCTGACTGAACAAAGAATATACAGCAGACTCTCAGTTAATTTCTTTGATTTCTGTGCTGGTTCCTTGAGTTCTGATAAATGGAGAATCTACTGTAATTTTTATATTTTTAATATTTTAAAAGCAAGGTATGTCTTTTGGCTTAAAATAATTCATCATAAATTCAAACTACATTCTCCAGTCTAAGAACTAGTGACTTTATTCAGTGCCCTGAGTTCCTGGTTTGTTATTATAGACTTGCTTATGGAGATTAACCTGATGGAAATAATTATCATTAAGAATTGTATATATTTATAAAGAAAGCCAAATATTTAACATTTTCTTTTCCTAGAAAAACCCACAAAGAATAACTTACTTCTGTAGAAAGAAAGAAAAGAAAAGAAGGAAAAGGAAAGAAAAGAAAAAGTAGACTTGGTAGGACTAACCATTCAAGTACTCCACTTTATTTTCACTCTAAAAAAGAGAAGAAAGTGGAAGTGATAGGGCAGTCACACCAGATACAAACAGGCTAGGTTTACTTTGTGATACAGTTTTAAAAATACCCCTAGTATTTTTAGACATTTGAATTTAATGCCAGCATCAGGAGATTTCACATTTTAAAATCTGCATTGCCACCTCACTTAGTTCACAGGCTGCCTAGGATTTGCTTGGGAGGTGTGATTGATGTAGATGGAGGTGTGATGTAGATGGAGAGTCTAGAGGAAGAAGAGAGGGAACGGACCACATTAGAGGAGGTGAGGGGACAATTTTTGTCAACTTCTCGGTTTTGATTGGAATCCGCCCAGACACCTAAGCCCAGTAATTACTCTGGGCAAGTGATTGACTTTCTTGGCTTTATTCCTAAAGCTATTTTTGTTTTCCACAGTGAAAACAACTGTGTTTATCTTACAGTCTGTTGTAAAGATTAAAAAATACTAATTAGGAACATAATGTGAACCTCAAAAAGTTCTCTAATGGTTTTAGCTCCTAGAGAAATTTGGGGTCTTATTTCCACAGTATGATGTTTAAAATTCTAATCAAAATCAAGTTCCCCTGACTGAAGGGGGCAATAGAGGTAATCTAGTTGCTATTTCCTTCTCGGTCTGGGCTACACTTGAGAACCAATTTCCTTCCATCTCCAAGTTCACCCCACCTTCTGCAGAAGTGATTCTTCCTTCACGCCCACAGCATCCTCTGCCTTACCAGGGAAGTGGATCCCTTTTTGATCTATAGCTCAAGCTGACCCAGAGGCATTTTCCATTCCACATTGTGCCAGAATCTCTCTAGCTGGCCCACCATTTATCAACTGATAATTTCCTCCCAATATCAGTCATAACCATCCATTTAACATAATTCCTTCTATTCTAAAATTAACATTTTCTCATTAAGCCTTCTGAACTCAAATGTAATCTCAGATTTTATTTGCTGGGCTTTGTTTCCCCATCCTGTGGTGCTCCTTATAATTGATGGGGGATTAGAATTGAGTAAATGTTCTGGGTTATCAGGAGATATTGTACTAAGGAGCACAGTGGGAGCACAGAGAGCTGGCTCACAGTGCAGACATATCAAGGGAGAAAACCCAGAAAGGAGACACGAGAGCCAAGAAACAAGATCTCCAACATGAGAGAAAAGTAAAGAAAACCCCCCGGGGTGCTGAAGAAGATCAGAGGGCCCAGGAAAAACCGTGCAGAGAGCAAGCAATCCACACCGCAGTGAGTCACAGAGAAATGTCTTCAAAATGATTCAAGTGTCACAATACCTCATGCACATGCATTACTGAGAAGAGATTCAGATCATGGCTGGAGAGTTTGGGTGAGACTGGTGATAAATATATAGAAAACTGAGCAAACAAATGAATAAAAAGATCATTATGGGTTCTAGGAAATGGAAAAAGTTTTGCAGGAAAGGAAACATTATCAGAATTTACTAGGTTCAGCTCCCAGTAGCATTCACATAATTATATCAATTTAAACAATAAATAGCTAATGGAGCTAAAATTGTAGTACAATTACACGGAAAGATTGAATGGGAGAGAAGGGTATATTTCTTTTGAGGGTGAGAAAAAAAACAACCAAAGTTAAATGCTCATTTTATTTATGGGAAGTCAATAGATAATACAAAAAGCTGAAAATTCAAAAAGTAAAACCAACACATTTTTTTAGAGATATGCAAGGAAATGCCATAGGAATCAACTAAAAAAGCTGATAGTGACTTTTGGGGGAAGAAGGAATAGTCTAGAAGGGGATCAATAGTTTGCATAACAAATCTTATAAATCTATTTTAATATTAGGCTCTTTAAATAGTGTGCCTGTGTGTCTAGAATAAAACCCCCAAAACTCTTTTAAAAAAAGGAGAAAGGTAAAAGAACAGCAAGAAACATAGCAAAGGATTAAATGTAAATAAACATGTATTTTTACAAATAACATTTTTATATTTAAAATTGTAATTCTATTTTCAAAAATTTGAATAAACTAAAAAAATTTATTAAAATCTTAAATTTTGTCTTCTGAGCACATGAACGTATTTAAATATTTTTTAAATAAAAATAAAATAGTCCATGGAAGAGTTAAGAGACATGGCAAAGGTATTGAGTAACTCAAAAAAGCATTAAGTAGAATTCCCTAGGAGAAAAGGGAGCTGCTGAGGAGGCCCATAATCACAATACTGTACAAGTAAATTTACCCATTCTTACAAAAGATAAGCCATGATAATATGCCTTAATACACTTGATACCAACAATGAAATTGCTAGATTCCAAAAACAGAGAATTGTACACATGTACAAAGGTTAGAAAATGATAATTACATAGTAACAATAATATTTTTATATATTTGCTATTATTGCATTATAGGAGATGCTCCACTATTCATTTTTAGCCTAGTCTAATATAGTATTCAGCCCTTCTCAGTTTATTTTTATTAATTAATTTCAGCTTTTCAATTTTCTCAAACTCTGCCTTATTCATCAGTTGATTCATTCTCAGAGAAGCCTATTTATAAGTATCTATCCATCTGTCTATCATATATCTACCTATCTATTTATCATCTTTCAAATATGTTTATGATTCCAGTTGAAATGTTAAGTTATTCTCTGTTTGCCTGTGTTAACCCTTTTGCAGTGACATTTGGATAGAGCCGAATGAGTATTTCTATCCACTGACTGCGGTGTTCAAGTTTACCCCACGAGCTCAAAAAAACTTTTCTCTATGAGATTTTTAAATATGTTTTCCTGGCTTGCATTATCAACAACAGAGATGTTTTGTATGCCATATTGTGTAACATTTTGTAATAAAATTTTTATGTCATCAATGCCATTAGACTCTAATTTATCTATACTTAAATCTAATTGATGCACTTAGTATGTTTTGAGTATATTTTGCTCAAATTCAATATAATCATAAATTTATTACCATATAACAAAAATTTTAAATGAAAATAATGTCATTTTATATACAAAGCAGTTCAACATGTTATTATTAAATGCATAAAATAGTCAAAATATCACCTTTTTATTTTTGTGGCTTTTTGACACATTTTGAAAAAAAGACTTGAAGTCAATTAATGCAGTGAAAGGGTTAATCACTTAGGGACCATCTGGTCCACCTGCTCCTATAGATGCTCCTCTTTAATGGTTTCCTTTTCCTCTAGGTCTGCTTGTTCATTTATAATTATGATGGAAGGACTAGAATGATTGCTGCTTGTCACTCCCCATGGCTTTCCTCGGCAATTGTGCAGGATACCATTCCTGCCTCCAGCTTCTGCCTTAATAGAAGCATGCTTCAGTTCCCCTTTGAAGGGATGGATAGGGATGTTCCTGCAAATGGACCTCTCTTCAGGTTAAGCGAGCAGAGAGCAAGTTCATCAGCAGGTTAAGGACTTGCAGGTAAGCTAAGCAAGGTATTTCTCTGGGAGCAAGGAATTTTAGAACATTCCACTGATCTACAGAGCTGCCTTCCTAATATTTTTCCTTTTCTGGGAGACAGAGCCTCCACTCTAAAAGGGAGTGTGTGTCTCATCTGTTATATCCTAAGAAAAAATGCCACAGCCAGCTCTATATGTATCAGAGCTGAGGACCCATCCTGCTGGGCTGGCAAACTTTCAATTAATTATTCTGCTAATTGCTACACAGGCCGCTCATTCATTCAGCATCATTCAACAAATACGTCCAGCTCTTGTTGATGATGATGTTGGAGTTTTTCCAGGGCTCTCTGGGGGAGCCTGGTACTCTTTTCTTCAGTGACCCATTCCAGATGTCTCTATTTGTTTGTGATTTTCTTGGCTCTATTTTCCCTGTCAAGCTGGGCTACTTTATAATTTTACAAAATTCCTTAAACGTTCTGCTAATAAAACTTGCTCTGTTTTCCAGGACTGCTAAGGATTTAATCTCACTGTTATACTCCTTTAGTCATTTTCCTGTGATGTGAAGAGGAAATATAGAAGTGTAGTCTGCCATTTGGTATAATAGTCATGTTCCTCACTTTGATTCATTTCTTAACTCCCTAGGGTTATCTGAGTACATTTACAAAAAGTGTCCATCTGTTGCTGTATTTCCCTCATCCTTGCATTTCAGAGAATTTCTAGCACCCTCTCATAAACAATAGCTGGGTATAAAATTCTGGTCCCCAAATCTGTAGGTGTTCTCCCCATAGTTGTCTCATATTTGTAGTTCCTATCTGGTGACAAATTGCTTTTAGCTCCCATTTAAGTTGTTGATTTCCTTCTGCTCACATACTTATAGTATTTTTTTCATTAAAACATGAAATTAAAAATATAAATCTAGAATACAATTCAATGGGTTTCTCATTTTACTTTATGTCACAAATCCTTTTTCAGTAGATAATAGGTAACCCTTTACCATTCATTTATCTCCTCCCTTCCCCATACTTCTGTTATATTTTTTCTCTTAAATCTCACCTCTTTCTTTCAAGGAATTTCTACTCTGCAAATTGAAGCTCCTCTTCAATGAGAAGCAAACATTTAAAAATCCTGTCTTACTTCACCTTCATGCCATGTATGAAATCTAGTTGTCCCCTTAGAATACCCTTTTCTGCAGCTTTTTCAAATACTGGATGGTGGGTGGGACAAGATTTTCTACATGCCACTTAAAAGCCTATGAGAATGGATTTCTCTTCTGTTCTCAATATTATGCTCTTCTTACTCTGCATCCTCTCTTAAGCAATGTCATCCTCTCCCCAATGGCATCACTTACTATTTATACTCTGAGTACTCACCAGGTCCTATCTTCCTTCCAGATCCCTCTTCCCATTCCTAGATCCAATTGCCTACTGACGTGTAACATCTCTTTAATGCATCAGTTCAACAAGTTCAAAGCAGAACTCATAAGCCAACCTTTCTCCTGAGGTCCCTACCTCAGAGAACGGGATTTAATATTGCTCTAAACCAGGAGCTTGGATGTCATCTTTGACCCTTCCTTCTTCCTGATACGCACATCTAATTAATTTAAAGTTAATTCTACCCTTAAAAAATTTCTCACATCTACCTACTTCTCTCCATTCTGATACAGCCACTCCCCAAGTTTGAATTAACTTTTTCTCCCTAAATTCCTGTGATGGTCTCCTAATTGGTTTCCCACTATTGGTCTTGCTTTTCTACAGATCATTCTGCTTATTATCACCAGAGAGCCCTTTTGAAAATACACATGCATTCATTACTAAAAGTCTTTACCTTTGTGTTACATTCTTAGTCCTAGCACAATGGTTAACGTGAGTCATATAGAGGATGAGACCATTTGTAATATAGCCTCTGTTTCTCCTTCAACTTCATTAACTCATCTTTATTTTTCCCCAGACTTCCAGAAATTTTTTTCAGTTGTTTTGAGTGTGCTACTTCCTTTCAGTTTTGGGACTTCACCCAGGATGTTACTTCTACCTGGATTACAAGGAATGTCCAGAAAGTATCCAGCCATGTAATATGAAAAATAGAGGCATTCATGGCTGGATATTTTTTCCAGACAGCCCTGCTATATCCCTTTTCACCCACTAAGATTTTCTTATTCATCCATATAATGCTACATATTCTTCAAGTCTGCTAGAATATCACTTCTACTGGAAAATCACTCCTGATCCCTTAAGCCAACTTCTCTCACAGACTTTTCCATGCTTTATGCTCCTGGTTGTTATTTGCCTGGTTTATAAGATAGACACAACTCTGTTGGAATAAGGACCATGTCCATCTGGTTTAATATTATTTTTCCTTGACCAAGACAATGATATAAAGGTGCTCTATGATTTTCATCCAAAGAGTGACTGTATTAAATAAATATTTTCTGGGACTTGCTAAATCTTTTACATTGGATCATAATCTATACTCATTTCAGCAATTTTCTCTTCCATCATTATTTTGGTGATTTCGCTCTAATCTACTCCATTTTCTACTTTTGAAATTATTGATACACAAAACATGTCTCCTTTCTTTTCTTCATTTATTTAGTGTTAGTATGCTTTTCCTCTAAGTTCTGCATGACTTTATTAAACTTCTTTCTACTTGAGCAAAGCAGTGTTCTGTGACAGCCTATCTTCAGTTCATTTCTTTCATGGCATTTTAAATTTTCACCTGCTTGCTTTTAGTCTGTAAACGATCTACCTGACTTCATATCTGTACCTTTCATGACTGCCTACTTAGCTTTGTAGATACCACATCCTCTCAAACCTGGTCAGAACACCAGTTAGAGAGTTTCTAACACTTTATTCTACCTTGTGTAGGCATTTCATTTCATAGGACAAATTAGCTGTATTTTTAAGCTTGTTTCTCATTTTTGGCAGAATTTTTTTTCTTTGTTTGCTCACCCTCCACAGAGGTCAATGTACCTGAAATGGGCTTAGTTTGAACCACTTTATTATAATACTTCTAAATATTCCAGACTCAGGGAGAGAGGAGTGAAAAGTCTAGTTTTATTTTGGTAAAATTGAAGTCCATTTTTCTATAAGATGTAGAAAACAGCAAGTGGGAACATTGCCTTTGTGCCTCAGGTTGAACTTCCAGGTTCATTGTAGAACCAGAAGTCTCCTGCATCAGCACCTGCTATCATTATCAGCACCATCCCTGCTAGTGAAGGTCAAGAGTAAATGCCACAGCTGGTATTTCTGCCCCATGTAATTTCTGATGCCTTAAGCTCCTGCCAAAGGTAAGGACAAAGCTCATCTTTCCCTAATTCCAACCTGTCCAAGGTGAGGAGCACCTGCTACTTCCAACACGGGTTCCTTTCAGGAAGGTTTTTAATATACTCCTCAGCCAAGTTTCCAGCAAGCCCACTGGCCAGTGAGTTCTCCTCTTTGATCTGTGCTGTAAAAGTGCTTTACGATACCTAACATATGGATGACACCCATCAGTAATTTCTAAGATTGGTTAAGATTTTTCTCTATGCATTCTTGGTCACATGAATGAGAATATAAAGACATCCATCTTTACCCAAACATTCTTTACAGAATTTCATATTGATAGCATTGATTGATTTCATTTGTGGTGTGCCACAAGTTATGTAATCTGTGCTGGGAGTTTTAATTCATCGACACAGAACTACTCTGAACAGCCTAAAGTACCTTTGCACTAGGGCTCTCCCCTCTGGTTCTGCAGTGAGTATTACATTCATTCTGTATTTAGGAAACTCTCTCCCCTAAAATACTGAGTAGGCCTGAGTAAAGCTAAGCAGTTCTCAGCTGGAGCTAGACACCTCTCTACTAACTAGTTAACTCAAGTTCCCAAGAGGCTTTTAGAATTTCTTAGGAGACTGCCAGCAGGAATTTGAGTACAACTTCTGCACATCAGGGAAACTCTTTAGGAGACAAGGATATGAGGGTCCTGGCTTGGTCTGAACTCTTGAAATCGTCAACAGGGAAACACAAATCCTGCCCCCTGGGAGGGCATGTGTCGGTAACATGTATGAGGAATACTATTTGCTGCCCACCTGTAGCTGTGCAGCCTTTGGAGAGTTGGGAAGTTGGGCTCCTGTGAGTTTATGAGAAGAGGAAATACTTCTTTGTGATTGAAAACACACACACACACACACACACACAATTTCTCATTTTTCTTAACAAGATAAGGATGGCATAATTTAATGCTCTTAGCAAATTCTAATTTACTAATTCTATCTTTCCCTCGTTACCCATAATGGTTTAAAAGCTACAGTCTGATTGATGTTTAATGAGTTGATCAAATTCAACATTATGACATTTAATCAATAAGAAGGGTTTCTGCTGTTCATGATGTTAAAAAACTTGCAAAATATGAGGAAAACATTTGGTTTTGTTTTTTTCTTTTTTTCTTCAGCTTGTGGTGTTCTCAACATTCATGTGTTTTGTGTTTGGAAGTCTGAACTTTTTTTGATTTTCAATGTTACCTCAGGCTATAGGTTAAACTACTTACAGTGGTAGTGAATGTGTATGTATGTTTGAATATATAGAGATATTTATATGTAAGTATATAATTATATATTTATATATACATATATAGTTCTTAAATACTTTTTAAAATAATAATTTCTATGCATGTGTAAGAATGTGCTCCCATTTTAAATTACTGCCAAAGTAACATTTTAAAGTGCTTTTAGATTTATTAATAAACTAAAATAATGCTTTCCTTGTGCCAAATAATGAGTGACTTGGCTTAATAAAATCCCCTTGTTAAGGATAACATGCTCAGAAATTTCCATTATGTGAAGTTCCCATTTTTCATGCACTAATTCTTTCATTCTCTTTGCTTCTCTTCTTATTCTACTTGAGACTCATTGTGCAGCTTCTGCTTTTCTAGGGTTTGATTATGTAGGTCTGCTTACGAGAGTATTGATACATTTCTACAGGATTTGAAAGTATTTGGCATTTAAAGAAAAAGGTGTATTGCTTTAAAAAGAACTTTGTTAAAAGCAAATTATTTTCGGACAGACCCAAGACCCTACCGCCCGACTGCCCACCTCTCTGCTCCACCCGGAGCTCAACGCACCACTGGGGGTTCACAGCCTCTGCACTTTGCTCCACGTGACATGGGGAAAACGGCCAGCCCTATGGAGCCCCAGTGGTACCAGCAGTCTAACCTTCATGAAGACTGAACTTGCCGCCTTTTTCACAAAGAAGGAGAGGACTCTGGTGTCCTTGACCACATGATGAAGAAATTAGACATCAACTGTGATGGGCAGTCAGATTTCCAATAATTCCTTCATCTTTTTGGCTTGCCATGACTCCATTACCCATTCCCAGTATATCTGAGGAGCCCTTCCTGACAGCCACCCCTTCACCACCACTATCATCATCATCATCATCATCATTGCCTCACAGACCACACACATTTGAGCCCCACATACCCACCACCACCCCACACACACCACTCTTCCTGGTAGTAGTAAAACATTGTCATCTTTTAAAACACACACATTATTTTAGTCAGGTGCTAGACTTAGGGGGATGATCATTTTCGTAAGTTCTATAAATGCCTAATCACTAATACTAAAAAAATGTTAAAAGGACCTTCAATGTGTTCATTATCCTGATCTTGGAAATCATTCCATAAAGTATATGTACATCAATTCATTACACTGTACACTTTAAACTAGTATTTACAATTATATCTGTCAATTTCTCAATAAAGTTAAAAAAATTAAAAGACCCTTGATATCCCAGTGAGCTGATACCTGTTTAATATTCCATGTTCTGTATTTTATTATCATTCTACTCTCTCGATTATAGGACTATTTATTGGTAAAGCACAAAAGAATTGTCTTTTTGCTTTGGGACTAGTTAATATACAGATATTTCCCAGACTTTTTAATCTATATCTTCCTTTATAAGTAAAAAAAATTGAGTTCTTCTTTAGTGTTATTTCAGATTTCAAAATAATTATAAAAATTATAACAAATAAGCAATTATTGGCATTAAATATACCTTTTCAAACTGTACTTTCTCCCTTAAATATTGCTCATCCCCAAGCCCTCCATGTTCAACATAAACAGATGGCTGCCGCTACACTTAGGGACACACCCCTGTCACCTAGCAGTGAGATGTCCCTAAGGAATATTGGAGTTGCTGGCTGAGAGGTGACTGAACATTTATATTCCACATGCAGTGATAATAACACAGCTGCATTTTAGAATATTGTGCAACACATACCAGAACTTACAGCAGAATCCAGACTGATGAACTCATTCAAGAAAGCTAGACGTGGGCTCCTATTGTGAAAGAAGGGAAAAATCTTACAAGATTCCTCATGGTTGCTCAAATACTATGGTAAAGGAGTTGGGGTGCTGTGATTTTCTGTTCTGCACATAGTGCTATTTTGAGTTTAGATTTCTGGTGTGTGGTATGGGCAAACGTTAGAACCAAGTCACCAATCAACCTTGACTTTCCTTGAACTGCCTACCCCAAAATGTTTTTCTTTCCCCCAACTCTTTAATAAGAGTTTGACACAAACTAAAAATGGCAAATACTATAAATGAGGTGATGAGGCTGTATAAAGTGGAGATTGTTATCTGAAGATTAACCACAGAGGCCCTGAAATAGGGCTGGGATGTTTCAGAAGACTCTCCCAGGAGCTTTTCAGGTCAGCTTACTGGGCCAGGCTGGCTCTGCTGTGATCCAAACTTCATCAGGAATTCTGCAAGATCATTTCTCATGTCTGACAAAACACAGGCAAGAGGGGAAGAAAATATATGACATGCTACTAAGTAAAGCAACGTGACTTAATTGGTTTTAGGTGGGGTTTTTGTTTATTGGGGGGAAATGACTTATAAGCTGATCAAAGAAAGGTGTTCAGGGATTTCTCCTAGGCTCCACCTCTATCATCACCCACTAATATGACGGGTTCTGTGTCTCCAATACTAGTCAGATGGAGATTGGTTAAGAAAGACCCCTGCAGACACACACACTTAATTTCAGGTGCTTCCCCTGTCCACCAACCCTGCCTATCTGAGAGCAGTTCCAGGACCCACAAATTCATACCCCACAACCCAGCTACAACAGTGCACCCCTCTGAGCTCTGCCAAGAGCCACAGCCTCCCAGGGGCACCCATAGACCTGTTAACCATTGAGAAATGAATTCTTTGCATGAATAACACATTCATAATTAATGTCATTCAATGGATTCCTACTGCTGTGATTCCATAATCAGCCAGCCTGTCTAGGGCTGTAATGTGAATTTCCATGGAGAAGTTAATATAGCATAATATAAATAGTTGGTAATTAATACTTGGTAATTAACAAGCTGGCATTCTGGATCTCATGAACTTTTTAGTATAACCTGAGCTCCAGAGAGATTCCAACCAGTAAGTTTCCATGCCTAAAAGCCAAAAATTCACTCTGTTACTGTGGCGATGCTAGATGGTGTGATGTCCTGCTTGGATGGACAACTGGATGTCCTCGGGAGATCTTGCAAGTACATTGGACTCATTTAGGGAAAACTACAGAGTGTTTCAAAATGATGCACCCAATTTCAAAGCAGTGTATTTCATATCAGGTCCATCTTTTTGAAACACCCTGTAGATCTGCTGTTGTAAGCTAAAAATTTGCATAAAGAAGTAGTGGGAAATAACAGTAGGCTAGTTAAGACCCTGAGTGACGGGCTAATGTAATTGACTTTAACATTCAAAAATAGCATAAAATCATCAAAGCTTTTCTGAATGTTTAGTAAAGGTGGTGGTGGGAGGTAAGACTAGTGAGAACAGAGAAATGAACTGTATTTTTCTATTGTACTTCTAATTTGGGAGTCTTTTCTCCTAATCTTATTGACATTGTGAAGCAGAAATGGCCATTAAAGATGAATAAACCAAAGCTGAGTGAGCTGTGACGTGGCCAAGGTTGATCAACTAGTAGAAGGTGAGATAAAGGCAAATACTGTGATTTCAAATGCAATGTTCATTCCCTGATTGTTAAAATAGCTCCATATTCATGTTAAGCAAAGTATCCTAGTGAAGCCACCATAATATGGTTACACTTGCCTACTTAGACCCTGAGATAATCCAAACCATACTTCCTTCCCCCCTGGAGTGGAGGGAGAAGGGTCTACAGTTCCCTACTCTAGGGACCTGAGC
The DNA here is from genome assembly GCA_004026885.1 of Lyroderma lyra. Lineage (NCBI taxonomy): Eukaryota > Metazoa > Chordata > Mammalia > Chiroptera > Megadermatidae > Lyroderma > Lyroderma lyra. The sequence goes on from PVJL010002093.1 coordinate 176,184, forward strand.
ATAAACTTAGGCCCAGGAATCCCACGAGCTGTGTGTCCAGCCAGCCCATGTGATTGCCCTTATCAGCCTGTTCCCTGCTAGAGTGGGGCCCTTGCCCTGGGTCCAAACTGGTTGAGCTTAATGTAAGTTTGTTACATGTCCTGAAACTGACAGTGACCCCCTCCACCTTTCCATCTTTTAAGAGGATATCATGTCACATTAGTAGTTTTAGCCAGGGCAGGACTGGATATTAGAAAACATACATTATATATATACAACTGATAGACATAATGATTGATGTCCATATCATTCATTAACTCATTAAAACAGCCATTATTTTTGTTATGTTTGATAATCAAAATTAATATATAAATAAAATATATTTTGAACATAAACTTCTTTCATTGTCACCTAATAATAATTATCCAAAATGAGGGAGATCAGTGAATGTTGGTAAAAGGAAATGAGGAACCTGCTTAGTATTTCTAACAATGGATGGGAATTTAAGTATTTTTTTATTTAAACTTTAAAGAACTTTATGATTCTAAGGGGAGATCTGTGTTGTATATTTAGGATGATTAACAGTATTATGCAGTATCAACTGAAAAATCCTAGAGATTCTAATTCATTAAAAGATACATTTTTAATTGATGATTCAGAGAACAAGTTCATATCATCAAGTGTGAAATTAAAGAAGACCTCTAACGGCTGGGAATTGGAAAAGACTGTCCCCATTTTGATGGATTATACAACCGGTGGTGGAGAGCAACTTTCAATCAATGGCACCTTTCTACTCTTTTTATAAAAGCTTGAAGGGAAAGGTGTTTTACAAGGTACATGCAAAGGTAGACAGGAGATTAGTGCTTTATGTGACTCTTAAACAAACATGGTACGTGTGCGGACGTCTATGCAAACAGGATCTATCTGCCAGTTTTCTTAGGTACTGACCCCACTCAATTTCCCTGAATTTATAGTCCCGCTCTATAGTATAAACTCCTTGGAGAGACATCATACTGTATTTTACTGATTGGTATTTCTTACAGGGAATGAGGATTGGTAATGAATAGAAGGAGTAAACATATATACTAGAGAATATCATTTTGCTGTGTATAATGTCATCTTGTGTATAATGTGCACCACGTTTTTGGTCCAAACTTTCAGGGAAGAAAATCTTACAATTTAATTTTTTATTCAAATTTTTATTTGTTTATATTTAGGTACTGGGTTTTTTATTTTGTATTATAAAGGAGTTTCAGCATTTATTTTTTTAACATATTATGGTACAAGAAATTTTATGTAACAAATAATTACAAAACACAAGAGCAGATGAAAGGTACAAGAAATTTTATGTATAAAAATTTTTTATATAGAAAAACCAATTATCATATTCCAGGGTATTATTTTGCATAAGGGTATCATTATTGATTTCTAGAGTTATACTTTTAACTCATAAGCATAAATAAAAGAATTAAAAACATTTATATAGATAGGGAATTGGTACTATCTGTGTGTAATGTGCATCCTTATTTTTCCATCACAAATTTGGGCAAAAGAGTGCACATTATACATGGCAAAATATGGTATTTGTTTTCAGCATAGTAATAACTATCTCACTTTGCCTTTTATGGAAAATAAGAACAAGGCTCAAAAAAACCCAAGAAATTTTTTGAAATCACACAAATCTGTATGTCTGAATGTAGAATTGCATCCAACTCTCCTTCGCTCTAAAAATCAAGTTCTTTCCTCTCTGTGACGTGTTCCTACGATCCACCTCACTTCTCATGGTTGTAGAAACCATTTGATTAAGCTAATTTAATCAATTAATAAATGACTTTTAACTACAGATACCAGCAGCATTTGACCATGGAGCCATGACTGCAAAATTCTAACTATGGCTCTAAACAAAACAACCATATAAAGCACTAAATGGGAAAACCCCCTTGCTTTTTCACACTTGCCAAAGAAACAGAAGAATTCCTTCATTCTGTGTAAAAGACCAATAAAGCGCTACGTGTTGATCAATTATTTCCCTTGCCCTTCACTATTGAGATATGGTTGGAAACAAATTGGAAAACATGGTTACCAATTTTTATGCATTGCAATCGACATACAAAGAAGCTGCAGCTAGATGAGAGTGTGTACCGTGGAGAGGAGGCTACTTTCTCTTAAGTTTCTCTTCTTCCTATGTTTGGAATTTGCTGGAGCTAAATGAACACAGATGACAGGGCAGAATCAATAGAGAGTTTTTTTTCAAGTCCGTCAAAACCTGCGGGATCTTTCACATCATCACCGTTTTATTATTTCTGTCTTGACTCATTCCATGAGGACCTTATTCACATCCTACTCCCGTCTGTCCTGAGGCAAAGACAAAACCTCTCTCAGGCTGGGAAGACACTGCTGCTTTCTTCCCAGTCTGCTTCCCCTGCAGTAATCAATGTTTATGGCTGCAGTTACAGTAAAAATAGCAAAAGTCAATATTTGTGCTCCGTATCTGTCAGATAATAAAGCTGGCAAGAGGCAGGGCCGCATGACATCTGCATGCAACACGCAGGGGCTGGTCCCCCCATCTTTCCAGACAGTTTGTCTAAAGATGGTGTCATATTTGTACAGCTGACATTCCCAAATCCCCTGTGAGTGTCCTTAGGGAAACGCAAGATTTTTGTCTGATTTTTGATCCTGTTGATACTGGCCTTTAAACTGGGGGAAAAATGTTTAAAAAGGAACGAGAAGTAGAAAAAAAAATAGAAAAGTAAGATAATAAAACAAGACAGAATTGCCGCTCAGAAAATCTAACAGTCCTCTTTGAACTATGTTTTTTTTTTTTTTTTTCAAATCTTGCCTACTTCCAAGAAAGGATAATAAGAGACAAAGGAATGATGAAAATTTAAAATGAAACACCCTAAAACAAGCTGAGAGATCAGAGTTCCTTTTACGAGTTTTGATTTTAGATGAAGACTTGTGTTTCAGTTTTAACTCTGTGATCTTGGGTATCTTGCTGGAAATAAGTCTGAGATTTTTCATTTTTAAAATAGCACTATTAATAGAATTCAATTTATAGAATTATTGAAAAGATTAAATGAGATAATGTGTGCAAAGGATTTACCACAGTAGGTGGTAACAATATCAGTGATTCTTCCTATCAAAGTAAAGTGATCTTTAAGTGAACCAGCTGCATTTCCCCTTCAGCTACTCAGCCTCATGAAATGACTAATACAAGTCTCAAAGAAAAGAAAAAAAGTAACTGTGAAGGTCAGACTCCAAATTGTACCACTCATTTTTCTGTTCTTTTCTCTACTACTATTATTATCAATCTTCGATGACATTCCTTATGCATTTCCATCTTGTTCGATGTGTCCTGGTCTGGGAACACCACTGTTATCATTGTTCTGCAACTTGACCCCCAATTTCCACCCAGGAATCCTATAACATTTCACAGCCTCTTTGCACTGTGCCTCCCAGCGAGGCTCTGTTCTCTTCTGCCCTTGACTAAAATGGACTGTGTCCAACAAGCTCATGTTTCTCTCAAAGTGATACATTTTGTAGCATGTGACATGATTTTAGGTGGATGAACTATATTTCTAAAAGTCATTTCTTTTTGTGTGTATTAGAGAAACAATCACAGTAGATCCAACCAGGATTTCCTAGATATTATCCTTTAGGTTGGGGACGAAGCAGGGCCAAGTTAAAAAGTGACAATTTACAAAAGAGTAAGTTAAACATTGACCAGGCTGTGGGCGCTAACTCACATTGTCCAGCCCCTTCCAGTTCAGTGGGGTCACATGTCACTGCCTAGCAGGGGCATTCAGGAGGAGCCTGCAGGCAGCTTTCCTGGTGTCTCTTACTCTGCCACAGAGACTCAATAGGCTGCACATTCCAGATGATGCAGGCATAAGCTGACAGAGTCTCCATCAACCTGGGTCCCTGAGTGACTATGTGGAGCAAAGCCCCTACCAACCCATGACCCACATGTAGTAGAAGTGAGAAGAAAGCCTTCGTTGGGTTACTTCACTAAGTTTTGGGGATTGTGAGTGACCTCAGTGTGGTGGGATATGAAATACCACAAAGGTGGTCATAACAGTGTTTGAGATTAGTTTCTTAATCAGATTACACTGTCCCTCATATAACATGGTTCCATGTCTTTGTCCTTGTCTTGTCAACTCTCTTCTGAGTATATTCTAATTTGTCAATAGCTTTCTTCAAATATAATGTAGTCCTGGGGTTGTCATCTATAGCATGGTGACTACAGTTAATAATACTGTATATGTGAGAGTTATTAAGAGAGTAGATCTTAAAAGTTCTCATCACAAGGAAAAAATTGTAATTATGTGGTATTGGATGTCAACTAAATTTACTGTGTTGATCATTGCTCAATATAGACTTATATCAAGTCATTATTTTACACAACTAAAACTAATAACGATGTTACATGTAAATTATATCTCAATTTTAAAAATAAATGTTTAAAATAATAAATTAATTAATGTATATAGTATAATGTTTAGATATAAATACAACCTACCAGATGTGGTTGAAGTAAAATGGAGTTGTTCTTCATTCATTTAATTCAGCCTTTCTTTAGTCTCTCCACCCAGTTGTTGACTCATATTAAACATACACTACTACTCAGAACCCCTTTCTTTGAATTTCTCTGACCCTTTTTTCTCCATCTTTTTCTTGAGTGGGTGACTTATTGTACTTGGCCAATTTTTATGATTTTACTTTGGTCCTTTAAGGTCAGGATATAGATATCTTTTAAAATATTGATTCTTTCATAAACACTTGGAGTGATCCATCTTTGGAAACACTCCAAGCTTTGTGTTTCCACATATTGGACAAGTACGATTTTTAGATCTTTATGTACAGCAGTGCTTCTCAAAGTTATCTACCAAAGAATTGCTAATCATGAGGAGTCCAAAACAATCTCCTGCATGTTGGACGTGAAGGTGGATTTAGTAGAAGCAAATATGACATTTATTTATTTATATATTTTATAATTTGTGTGAGCGTTTTTATTCAACCTAAAATATACCAGTCCTTTTTGTGGCATAATTTTTAAAAAATTGATTAAAATTGATACTATAAGAGAAAATACAGTGTTTATCTTGTGTCTGCCAGAGTGAGCCTCAAAATCTTTTAAAAAGGGAGGCGTTAAAGGAGGGAAGAGGTGGGAGGGAGAGAGGGAGGAAGGTTGGGAGAGAAGGAAAAAAGAGAGAAAGTAAAAGGAAATAATGAATAAATGAAAGAATACATGAAGCATGGCCTTGGCTGACATTATACCATCTGCCTCCCAAAATGGGATCACTTCTTTTGTGATTTCCTTCTGTTTCCAGCATATACAGGGATTGTCCAGAAAAAGTCCAGCCATAAATACCTCTATTTTTCATATTACATAGCTAGATACTTTTTAGACAGCCCGTATTTATTTAATACTTTCTAGTGTCTTGTTCTGGGTTGTTTACTGCCAATTAGTCAATACCTCCCTTTCCACTTCTTTTTCTTTCTTTTCCCCCGCTTTTTAAAAATTGAATTTATTGGGGTGACCTTGGTTAGTATCTACTTCTTTTTCATATTCACTTTTTTCATTTGTATATGTATATATAATTATGTTAAAGCATAGGTTCATTTATTTAACAAATACTGAGCACTAATTCTATGCCAGGCACTATGCTAGTCACATGAATATAGTAATCAGCAAGACAAATCTAGTCACTGTCTTTATAAAACTAAAAATTAGATGCTTGGACAGTCCTTTGGTTTCCTTAGACATCCTTCAGTTCTTCTCTTCATAAGGATTATTATCATTTTTATAGTTAGAACTTTGAGTTTGAAGAGTCTCTCGTCCTTCCTAAGATATCACCGCATTAAAATGCCACTAGCTATAGAATAACAATAACTACACCTTCTCTGAAAATCTATCCAAGTTTGATTCCAAGAACTGCTGTCATCTTTTAAATATATCTGTATGCTCCTGGATGAGACATAGTTCTACTGAGGCAGAAGGTAGATGTGCTTGGCTCAGGTGACAGAGCATGAAGCAACAGACCCCAGAGTGAACATCATTGTCCATGAACATAATCTTGAGAAGGGCCTTCTCAAGATTAGCTTCTTTCTCAGGCTGGAGCATGGTGTGTGAAACAACTTACATGATGATTTTCCCAGCTGGTAGCCATTTAGAAAGAAAAACCCTGTTATGTTATTTCTTTCTGAACTAAAAAATATTTCAAGGAGCTCACTGTATTATTATAATGACTTTTAGAGTTTTTACTGCAAGTGTTCACTGTAGCAATGTTCACAAATATAAGTAGAAAAGAAGAAGAAAATTCAAATAAATTTAGCTATTCATTGCTCAGGGGTATCAATATTTTGATGTAGATCGTTCCACATTAAAACTTTTAAAATTACAAATATATATTATATTTGTCACTTCATATTGTTTGATATTATGCCATTATGCCATGCTATATTTCCCCTCCTGAAATATGTGATTATTTCCCATGATATTAAAATGTGATTATTTTCTATGTTATTAGTTTTCTAAAATATACTGTTAATAATGGTATAGTGTACTGTCATACCATACTTTACATTAAAATTCTTTAATATTGAACATTTAAACAGTTCTTAGATCTTTAGTATTATGATGAACTTTTCATAGCAATATCTTAACACAAACCCTGTATATATTTTCTTAGGATAAATTCCCAGCAGTTGAATTCTTGACTAAATTTCTAAGGCTGTATATACAGTAGATTCTCAGTTAACCAAAACTGGCACAAAAAAATCTTCTATTTATCCAGCAACTACCAATCCCCATGGGTGCATGGGTGCCAGTTAACTGAGTCTACTCTATATACAAGGATACTTTCTGGACAGCCTATGTGTGTGTGTGTGTGTGTGTGTGTGTGTGTGTGTGTGTGTGTGTGTGTGTATAATTATTATTATTATCTATTTTGGTTCCTATTCCCAAGTTACTCTCTAGAAAGTTTGTACCAATTTATATTTTTAACACCAGTGTATGGGACTGCTCAGTTAGCTGGTCTATTGCTATAAAAAATCTTTTCTAGCTGATAAGTAAACATGACAGCTCACATTTCTTTTGTGAATTGGTTGTTACTTCTTGTTTTGTTTTTTTTCTACTAGGATATTTGTCTTTTAAAATATTTTGAAGTTTATTGCATTATTTTTTTTATTCTTATGTGTTAAGGATATTAATGTTTTTGGTAAAGAACTCCATGTACTGAGGTGAGACTATGATTCCAGCTCCAAAGGGACATGTGACCTATGCTGTGAATCGAGGAATCACAGTACCATATGCCAGTTCTGCTAAGACAGAATAAGCCAGTTAGACCAAATTATAAATTAAGTTAAGCCATTTGAACCCAGTTCTGAGACTCCAACATGAAGAAAAGAGGTGCACTGCCTTCTAGTGGAATTGAGCTTGGCAGGAAATGAACCTACAACTGCTGGAATGCAACTGCAGAGAATAAAGTCAACATGGAAAAGGACAGAGCTAAGACAGGGAGAGGTATGGGATCACTGTAGCATTGCTTATGTACCCAGATTAAGCCACACCTAAAGCTTACATCCATGTTTCAATTATAAGAGACAATCATTTTTTTTAAAGCTAGTTTTAATTGGGTTTCCTGTTACAATCAAATAAACCCTAAAGGAAACTCAGAAAAATGCTTTCAGGAAAAAAATAAATCAAGTAATTTTATCTATACATGCTCTGGATGAGGAAAGAAATGAGCTAGTGTTTATAAATTGTTTTTATAGGTTTTATTATCAACCATGTGCATTATTTTGCTCATGTGTTGTTGGATACATTTTAAATATAAAGCTTGGCATCCATGACCATTTTTTTTTTTTTAGAATCAAAAACAAGAAAAATGATGTTGTTGGGGACAAAAATTTTTTCCTCTACCTTCTTAGGTTGTGCTTGTGGTCTCACAAATTAAATTGACAAAAGATAGATTGGCAAGAGAAAGGACATTTTTATTCATGTACAAATGTATGTAGGAGTTCACTGAAAGTTGTGTCTCAAAGGGGAAGTTAAAATTTAGAGCTTATATACCACCTTAGCAGGTGAGAAAGGCAGGGAGAAGGACATTTACAGGGAAACAAATGACTTTTTGGAAAGATAAATGGACCCTTAGCAGAACAGGTGGGTGATCTAATAGTTTTCTGGCAATGTCTGTTTGGGTATGATACTGACTTCTCTCAGAAAAGAGAAAATTACAGTTGCTCACAAAATGTGGATTTATGACAATTGAGTTCTTTTGAGGGGATCTGCTTTTGGGTAGATAAGGGATTTCAGGACTCAAACACATTCAGATCAAAATAACTTTTATGTTATAATGGTTTTTCTGGGTCTCTTCAATGCAAATTACTCAATGGTCACATAGCTGGTTGAGGAGTAAAACGAAGAACTAGAATCCACATCTTCAGGTTCTAGTTATGAACTAAATAGTCTCCTTGATAAGCTAAAACTAGCATTTTTTAAGACTTAGAACCATTGAACAGTTTCTCCCCAAAACACACCAACCTTGGTTGTACTTTTTATAGGAAAAAAAAACATTGCACAAATATGAATGTAACAGCTCTTTGGGTCTTGAAATTGTTTCTAAATGTCAAATATTTCACTCTGTGAAAACTGCCAGGCATTTATCTTATGGTCATCTTTTTCCTCTCTGTTTTTTTTTCTTTTGGAAAAATATTTAAAGGAAAAAAAAATATGTACCTCTCCAGCTTCAGCAGACAAGCCCTAGGTGTTTGCTCACAGTCCTCACTGTTGGATTGACAAGCCCAGCTGCTGATAGGCTGCAGCAAGGCATAAGAGAGAGAATGCAATTCATCAGGATACTGGGCAAATGGGCATGTCTTAATGTTACCATTTTCCTTATGGTCATAATCACCCCCTGCATAGAACACCTGGAATAATTTAGCTGAGTTTGACCAACCATTTGAGAAATTATTTGGAAAGTATGTGCTCTCTCTTTTTCAGCCAGCGGCTGTTGGTTTGACAGTGAGCAAGCCAGAGCATGCTCTCCAAAGCTGGTGATGTACTGACATATAACTGAAAGGGGTTCATGTTCATCCAAATCGTGCCCTTTACTGCCTCTGACCATGTTAGCCCAGCCAGCTCCTGATTGTTTATGCAGAAGACAAGGAGGTCACACATTGACTGCCAGAAGATCTGTGCTATTGTTTTTGTCTTCAAGGGATTGATTGTCATTATGTAAAATTTATGAGTTCATATTCAAAAGCCTCAATTCTGGCTTCTGTTGAAATATCAGGATGTTTGTCCACCTGGGCTTCTTTTCTCATGACGATAATTGGCTGGAGTTGGATGGTTAACTCTCACATTTAGACAGGAGACATGCCATCCAGTTTGCTGTGACTGCCACTATGACTTGATGTCCCTGTTTTCATTTATGTTATCTGATTGGAACCTGGAGGTATTTGAGTTTATTACCTCCACAGGACAAACTGAAAAAAGAATAGCTTAGAAAAGCTGTGTTGGTCTTAAGATTACTAACGAGATCCATATTGTGCCCAACGCCTGTCTTTGATAGGATTAGAACTACTAGCTCATCCATGTGGGACTGTGGGATTATTTCTAATTTCTCTCTCCATTGATTAGATGATAGATGATAGAAGATAGATGATAGATAAATGATGGATAGATAATAGATAGATATATAAATATCTTTTTCTTTTAATTCTTTACTTTTTTTTGACTCACTGAGAAATACCCAACTTCTAGTTTAGGAAGTCCACATCTGAAAGGGATGTTTGAAGTAATGATCAGTCATAAACTGATCCTTTATCTCAGTCTCACAAATGGAGAATGTTTCTTGCTGTCTCCAGCCATGTGTTAATGGTTTCTCTGAGGTCACCTGTACAGATAGATCTTTTGAATTTCACTTGGAACACATGTGGTTTTAAGTTAGATGTTAATTGGAAACATTTATAGTGTCAAACATTTGATTAATGCTCTGGGTTTTAATTGAAAGGAATAAGCATTTCTTAAATCAACTCTTCACAGCAATATGGTTTTTTGGGGAAAATTTTTTCTAGAATAGATTAAACATGTATTTGAAAACTGAGTAATATTACGAAACAATCCTCATTACTTAGCACTGATTTTACATCATCCCTTTTAAACAAATATTTTGGGGACAATTTCTAGCCGATTGATAATTAGAAAAAAAAATCCAATACCAACAAATTGTATACTGCTTTTTGCTGATGGCCAGTAGCAGTTCCTACACATGCTAAAGATTATTTCACTCTATAGTTGAGTTTTGGTACAATGCTGAATATTCTCCATGTTTCGCCTTTTGGATAACATGGTCTAAGAAAGGAAAACCAATTGTCTCCACAATGAGAGTTGCTTTGTGGGGTTGGGACCCCTAAACTGAAACAACTGGGATATGGGTTGGGGACTAAGCTCAGAGGGTAATATTCTCCAGGTGTGAGAAGTCCAAAGTGGGACTCAGTTGAGTTCAGAAGAAGGTACATTTTTTACTTTAATTTTTGTTCGGAAAGAACCCAGATTGTGTCTCCAGATGGTGCCCTGTAGACATAATTAAGCATTGCAATAAATCACATGCCAGTGACACGGCAATTATTCTCTCGCCCTCCCCACCCTCTGTCAGGTGTTCCGAGGCGAGCCCAGGCATTCTTTCAGGTGCTCTGAAACAACGATGTGCCATCGATTAGGGGCCTGAAGGGGGATGCCACCATTCTCTCGTACTGTCAGCCAGGACTGATAATAGGTGCAAGATGTAGTCTGGTGCTGAGCTATTAGTTCTCTCTGATGCCCTGCTTTTAGTGTATAGTGGGAAAGAATCCCAATAGGAAAATCAGTCAGTCAATCAATCAATGTGTACCCAAGCCACGCCTACATAATTCCCACAGTTTGAAATAGGAAAGATCACATGCCCATTAGGCATTAGGTCTTTGATTTCTACACCTCCAAACCACTTACTTTACTTTTTCCCCCACTAAGGAATTAACTACCTGATTGGTGGTTTTGGAAATACTTACTCTTTGTCCCTTTGTTCAGTCAACATGCATATATTTCAATGTCCCTCAAACCTGAGTCATGCATAAAGCTCTTTAAAACTCCCAAGAATCTGTCCATAGGCACACCTGGGTATAAGTGGACATTTGCTTGGGGAAATGCTGAGTTAAGAACTTAAAACTTTATTCTATGAAAATGTCTTGCCATGCAAAATAAAAATAAAATTTAGTTTTAAATGGGTAAAAGTATGTCTTATATAGTTAAAGAATTAAAACCAGCCAATTTCCCTAACACGCTCTTTAATTTGGAAAACTACTGTTGCATTAAACACATTCACTTCAGATAACTCATCTCCAAGGGCTGTCCAGAAAGTATCCAGCCATGTAATATGAAAAATAGATGCATTTATTTATGACTGGATTTTTTTTTCCAGACAGCCCACATATGTTGAGAACCATTGATAATCTCAAGTTGAAAAGTACCAATTATTAAACAGCAAAGTAATCTACCACTTTCCTCAAAAAATTTTTGAAAACTATCAGTTCATTAAAAAGTTATAACAGGCTTTCTTGTACCCAGTGTAACTTAGCCAAGTGCCACAACATTACCTCTGGTCCCAGTCTCAGACTAGGCTGCAAAGGTCTCAAAGAGAATCTGTTAAATATTTACTATGTATCAGATACCATAACAGGCCCTGGGCCTACAAAACTTGTGAAGGACTGGCCTTGTCTTCAATAAGAAAGAAAGAGAATCACAGCATGTTTTCGGTGCTCTTAGGAAGCCTGTGTGTTGTTCTGTGTATCTGGGTCACCTGAGCTAAGTTACATGGTTCCCACTCCATTGTACACTATTGAAACAGAACTGAAAAATTCTCAAAATGTTGGAAAGGACACTTTTTAGTATATGGGGTCTTCTTCCTCCCATGTTAAGTACTTGGAATTTCTATTTATACAACCTCTGGAATTTATCCTTTGTTTGAATTCTCACTGAGCTGTCTGTAATGTTAATTTTGAAAATACAGCTTCAAATGCATCTCAGGGTATAATTCTGCTCTGAGAGTGTGTAAGTATCTGTGTTTGGGTATCAGAGAAGAAGCAGCACATCTAACCTAGTGCTTGGCTGGTATGGGATAGCAGATCTCCTCTCTAGTTGGCTGATGTGTTACAACAATGGAATTTAATGAGGCTTAAAGCTGTCTTCTCTTCCAAAATTCCTTTTATTAAATTCAGTGTTATTTTCTTAAAATCTTATAGACCCTCAAATGATATAACATTGTATTTTATCATGTATAATGTACACTTTCTTTTCCAATTCATTTTTATTGTTAGACTTATTGGGGTGACATCTGTTAGCAAGGATTACATAGGTTTCAGGCATACAATTCTACAGTGCACTGTCAGCTTGATGTATAATAAGTTCACCACCTAATGTGACTTCTTTATTGCCCAAAATTGTGAGGAAAAAGTTAAGTGTGCATTATACATGGGCAGTACTAATTCCATATCTATATAAATGTTTTAAATTTTTATGTTTATGAGTTAAAAGTGTAACTCTTCTATAGAAATCAATAATGATATCCATATGCAGAATAATACCCTGGAATATGATAATCAGTTTTTAATATAAAATTTCTTATATCTGTTCTTGTGTTTTGTAATTATGTGTTATGTAAAATTTCTTATACCATCATGTGCTAAAAAAAGGCTAAAATTCCTTTATAACACACACAAAAAACAAGGACCTAATTATAAACAAATAAAAATTTGAATTACAAAATTAAAAAGAAACATTTTTTTTCCCTGAAAGCTTGGACCAAAAACATGGGTGCGCATTATCCAAGGGAGTGTATTCTACACAGCAAAATACTAGCTATATGAAAACTTCTCTATCTTAGGTGAGAAATAAGAATCTCACCTAATATGCCCCCCTTTCTCAGTAAGCTGGTTTCTCTTCCTGTCCCAAAGCATCCCACAGAGCCATGAGTCCTACTGCCCCCAGGAAGGCGTTTCGAGGTAGAGAAAGTCTCATTCTACAGAAACAGGTGTTTGGCTGCTTCGGGTTTTGGAAGAAAAAGAGCAAGTGAGGTAGCATGAGGAGATTAGACAAAAAGTCTCTCCTCCACACCCATGCAACTGATTCCTAAGGAGCAGAGGTTTCAGGAATGTCCATGTAAGTGTGGGGAACCCTGGAAAGTCAAGATTAGTGGACGGCTATCCCAAATAGGCCTTGGAGAAGACCATAAACTTCCAGGCAAAAGGTCATCAATGGTGCCACATTGAGGGATGGCAACAATTCAACAAATGAACTTGAGCCTATGCTATTGAATACAGCCCCTGTCCTACATACAGTGTGTGGAGGATCCAGAAGTTTCTGCATCTCCACAGATAATGCCAAGGTGCTGAAAGGATCAGGGGACTGATTTCAAACGAGACACACAATATTGGGAATTAGTGATCAGAAGTAAAGAACCAAGATCATGGACTACAACTATGGGTACTCACAAGGTACTACAAATGGTAAATAAATACTCATCAATAGGCTAGGTCAACCCAGTTCAAGGTCAGCATATGGTTTGGAGGCCCCTCTTGCCATTGCCATGAGACCAGATAAGACCATACCTATGGAGAGAAATAGGTACGGAGAGATGAAACCCTGATCGATTGAACACTTAACACCACAAGATCTAAAAGCTCCCAAATACTCAACTATTAATTGATAAACTTAGAAACCACCCCCTGCCTTTAGCCAACATACAGCAGGGTAAGGGGCTTATTAGAAAGATTCTATTTGTTATAGAGAACAAGCAGCTGCCTTTTTTTTTTTTTGCATGTACAAGTAGTTTTAAATTTTTCTATTCTTCTACATATATGTAAGGTTTTATTTATGGCATGATTCACACTCAACATCAGAATGGGGTACATTATATGGTATACAGCAAGAATATGTGATTGGAGAGAGCCTGGACATGATTTTGGCAACTTTCTCCATGAAATGAACACATGCTTTATCTTTATTATTGCTGGTTTCCTTCCTTCGAGTTCACAGTTCCAAAGAGATACGCAAGATGGAAACACGTAAGCCCAAAACTCGATTGTGGAGGCTCGATGAGATTTACAGTAACACGCCTACTGGGGCCGGCCTCCCCATCAGGATTAAAAGGAACACACACGCACACCAGAGCAATGGAAACAGATCTTCCAGGGTACCATAAATATAGAAGAGAATTGCTGGGGATGAGTTCTTGTCGAGTAGGCATGTTGGAACCATTATTCATCGACACAGAGTTCAAAGGAATGAGTTAAAACAGCATCTGTAATTCTCCAATTCTCCAAGACAAGGATAGTGACCTCATTAAACGCTTTCAGTAAAGAGACTTCCATCTTGTCTTTTCCTCCCTTCCCACCACAGTGAGAGAGGAGGAGGAAGGCAGGCCAAAGAGAGGAAGGGGGAGCTGTAGCTCAGTGGGTCCCTTCTTCTCCCTAAGCTGCTGAGGCCCCACGTTCTGCCCACACAGGCTTAGGCAAACGACAGAAGTTATTAGGCATTAGATGGAAGGATTTCCCTAAATAAGGCCGAGTCTTAAGGACTCCAATGAGATACTTCAGAAAACCAAAAGACACTGAAGAGTACTAGAATCTTGCTGAGACGTCATTAACTATCCCCAATTCTTAGAACAGAGAATGTGGTTGGGGAGGTTATTAGAAAAAAATAAAACTCTTCCATGCTTGTCTCATACAAAGTTTAGATTCCTCAATAAACTACTGATAGGAGATTCATGAGTCCTGAATCTAACGGTTGCTTTGAAAATCCAGAGGGGTAATAATTAGGGGACCTGGTATATACATAGGAGGCACTGAATTAATGCTCATAAATTTTTCTTTCTTTCTTCTAAATGGCTGGATAATAGGCTTATCTTCAGCTAATTCATTGAGATAGTTATTTACATGTAAATTTATGTAAAAGTTTTAACATAAAATTATATACTGATGCATAAATGCATGTATGCATGTGTGTCTGTGTATGTATGTGTATGTTTAAATTAAATAGAATCACACTGTCATCCTCCCCTCTTTTCTAGGAGACAATCTTGCACCTCTTTATCTTGATCTAAAGACAACTCACTCTACAACTGTTGCCGTAGAGAACACAGAGGGCGATGGGTCAATCTAGACCAGCTGTATCCAACCTTTTGGCTTCCCTGGGCCACAATGGAAGAAGAAGAATTGTCTCGAGCCACACTAAAATACACTCACACTAACGATGGCTGATGAGCTCAAAAAACAAACAACAAAAAAAAGGCCATGCATAATTTTCATAATGTTTTAAGAAAGTTTACAAATTAGTGTTGAGCTGCATTCAAAGCTGTCCTGAGCCGCATATGGCTGAGGGGCCATGGTTTGGACAGGCTTAATCTAGACCATAACAAACAAACAAACAACAGTGTGAGAGGCAGGAAGTTGGTAATAAATATAGTCTTTTGAAAGATAGGTAAGTGACCCCGTTAGACTAAAAAAGATGGTTCCCACTGGGGTTAGTAATAGGAGACAAATACAGGGGATTGTGCTTAATAGTTAAGACTTGATTCTCTAAGTTAGCAATTTCTATTATCCTTCCTCCCTCTTTCCTTCCCCCTTCATCCCTTCCTTCTTTCTTTCTTCCTTTCTTACATCCTTCCAATCTCCCTTCCTTTCTTCCTTTCCTCCCTTCTTTGTCTTTCTGTCTTTACTTTTTCTTTAAGAACCATTGTAGGTTTTCTACAAATGAAATCTCATGTAAAAATCTAATACACAAAGGCAATAAAGGCAAAATGATTCCAGCTGAAGCAGAAACAAGAGACCCAGACTGCTCTCTGCTGAGAATACCTACCCTACAACACCTAAAATCTCTCTGGAGAAAACACAGTTTAAAAAGAGGAAGAAAGAAAGAAACAACACCTCTTGGTGTGTTAAATGGCATGTTGGTTAGATAAAAACTCAACATTCCAAAACAGCATGGTAGAAAGGTGACGAATGATGTGGAGGGGACAGTAATAGCTCTTGGTGAGGTGACTTTACATTGTGTCAATATGACCACTCTAGAACTGTGTGTCTCAGAATTCTCATTCCTGTGTGGTACTGGGTTCGAGTTGGCAACAAGAGAATTTTTTGTGAGATTTGAAAGATAGACAGGAAGCAGCACTCATGTTCAATCAAATGCTTTAGGTGCATGTGGTCACATCTCCTATAGCTCCTCAGACTATTAGGCCAGCTGTATATGAGGTCCATGACAACAGGGACCTAAATCAGCCCCATAATTGAAGTTCATTCCTTAGAGGAGCAAGAGAAAGATGTAGAATCTGGTTAGCCGCTGCTGTCTCACACTTCACAACCTTCATTTCTTTCCAACCAGTTGCTCTACTAAGTGTGAGATCCACCACCAAAGAAAGGATCTATAGATGTACACAAGCTGTTTAAGCACTGTCACCATGTGATAAAGCCTAGTCCCCTAATGAACTGCTTCTCCTTTACCCCGCCTGTCCCTTCTCCTTTGAGAGAAGCCTAGACAATGCCCCAGGTCCAAGTGGCTGCAGTGGCAGGTAGGAACCCATGTTTGTGGTAAGATGATGTTAAAGCACAGCAAGTCTTTCAGGTGGAAGTGTCCATTTGAGCATAGAGGGCTGAGACTCAAGGATGTATGGTCTCTTGATACTGATGCAGGCATGTTAGGCACCAAGATAAGGGTTAGAGATGAGAAAGGAAGCCATGAGTTTTCTGAGAGAAAAAGGAGGAGCCATATGCAGAAGGCTGAGAACACTGCTCTTCCTTAGTTGGAAGCAGGAGAGAAAGAGATCAGTGTAGGGGATGCAGGAGGAGCCAGGGGAATTGGAACAAGTCTGGGTGATGGTGGTGCTAAGAAAGCTATGGAGGTGGATTTAAGGAAGGAAGACTTGGTAGTTTCAAAGACAGAAAAGAGATCAGGGACTATAAGCCACAGTGTGCAGGAGAAGAAGAAATTCGACTTTGCAAGCATAGTCACTGTGCAAGCAGGGACACTGTGGCATGTAGAAACCAGGACCCACAGTGGGGGCCTAACTGATCCCACACCCACACAGGGCCAGGGGTCACTGCCCTTGTGCAATGGGAAGCCTGCTTTTGTCACCTTGGTTGTAAGACTTGTCCTTACCATGTAGCTTAGTGGTATCAAAGCAGCTTCACTTGCTTCTCTGAGAGCAGAAGAAATGCAAGATGTAGCAGGGATGAGGGAGGGAGAAGCATACACTTGTGCTTTCAGGAAATGGTAACCTCCTCACATCTGAGTTTGTATGTTATACATTGTAGGTATGTCATTAACTTGTTCCATCAATAAATATTTGAGTCCACATTGTGCAAAGTCCTTTCCTATTGGCTGAGCACTTCTGACTAGAAAATATTTACCTGGTAATAGATTAAACTCTGTGAACATGTGATCAGTGATTTTGGTTTTAGAGCCATTCCCAAGCCCCACCGTGAAGTAAATAAGCATCGGAAAAGATAGTGGGTAAACTGCCATTAAACTGAGAAGACAAAGAATATAATTTCCTTGGTAAAAAGAAGTTCTAACCCAAGCCAAGAGACAGCTTGTGGGGGAAGGATGAGGATCAGTCCTGTGACTTGTCACTGAAGTCTTCTTGCACATAACTGCTACTGCCCCATTAATCATCCCACCGGTTCTCAACCACACACATGATGGATGACAGCTGTCACCTGTTACCATGGGCATACAGGATTATGCAGGATTTCCAAGCACTCCTAGTAACTCCATGCTTTCTGCCAGGCTCAAGGAAGCATATTGGAAACCAAGTGAGACACACACACACACACACACACATACACACACACACACACAGAGGGGGGAAAGCTGATAAATTTTGCCTTCACTGTAATATTTTTTGTTAAATTAGACATAACTGGATAGAACTGGTTCTGTGTAGTCACATGTAGTCACCCCTCCATCATTCTTGACCTTGCACACACAAGTGCTTACATTTTTCACCAGGTACACATCAAAATGGAAGTGTTCAGACCAAAAAAATAGTCAACATGACCTTCCCAGCCAAGACCTGAGTTTTGATTTTTTTCAGCTGGGAAGGTGATCCCTTATGGTGGTATTCCATGAACTGCCTTTTGTTCTCAGGGTCATAATGATGGACCCACATTTCATGACCTGTAATGATCTTCTCTAAGAAGGCCTTACCTTCTTTTGCAAAAATTTCAAAAAAATTATAGGAACTTTTTCCACTGTTAAGAATTCAGTAAGAGCACACTGTTTGAACCGAACATCTTAACATCATAACATCTCTGTGTGCACTGGGTACAAAATGTGAGCCTCTGTGTGTGCAAGGTCAAGAATGATGGGGGAGGGGAGTCACTATGTGACTGCACAGAACCGGTTATATACAGGTATGTCTACTGTAACAAAAAATATTACAGGAAGGCCAAATTTATCAGCCTGCCCTCATATAGCCTTGAATCTACTCAAATATATTTTGAAAAGTAAATGATTCACATATATTGACATGAAAATACTATAATAACACTATTGACATGATGATAACATTACTAGTGACACATCCAACATTTGATTATTATAACGCAATAGTATTTTTAAAAAACCACCAGAGCTAAGAAATGGTGGTTTACAAAAAAGAAAACTACCATTTTCTTCAAAGATATCAGAAGACCACCTATGTTGCCAACTTAGAAGGCACAACATGTCGCATTGACTGAAGGACTCCTGTGTCTTGGATAGCTCCTAGCTGCTTTCGTAATTAGTCCTCCGAAAACACAACCACAGGCGCTCACTGGCACCTTTACAAGACCCCTCCAAAGCACCTGCATACAGAGGCTGAAGCTAGTGTTTGTTCTGGAAAGGCCAGATTCTTGGGTGGTGGAACAAGCTCGAGTAGATGAAGCTGTAGAAAAATATACTTTCTCATTGGCATCTGTTCTCGTCCAATCCTCAATAAAAGTGTCCATTAAAACGCCAAATAACACCCATGCAAAGAGAACAGATGTGGAGAGCACGGGTGAGTCAAGTTCACTTCACACCTGTGAGTCAGCCCTCTCCAGGTTCTCCCCCCACAGGCAGGGAAATCAGACTCTCAGGAGTTCAAGATCAAAAAAACTTAACAGTTCATTTTATCCAGCCCCAGAGGAGTGCCCTGGGCCTTGTTTGGGGGGGTCTGGTTTTGTGAGTTTGGGGTGAGAACAGCTTTCTCTGAGATCACACTGCTTGGGCAGAGGAAATTCTGATCTCCCAAGGAGGTAGGGAGAGGTGGGCACTGTGCAAACCTGAAGAGCTTGAAGGTGTGCAAAGTCCCTCTATGTTCAAGGGACTCAAAGAACTTTCTCCATGTGCACTGTTAAGGGAAAAAAATGCTATTTAAACAAAAAGTGACTGCAGCTGTGGCTGACTTTTCAGCCAGTGACATAATGTGTCATTGGGGTAAATGGTTTCTTTGTTTCAGTCTATTTGGGGGCACCCTATGGAGAAAAAATTGAAGACTCATTGGCACAGCATGGATGAGTTAGTGAGACAAAAGTATGGGTGTACATTCCTACATATATATACACATACATACATATGTACATGTATACATACTTACATAAAATATCTGAATTGCCCCTAATGAAATGAGAGAAACTTTTGCTTTCCTTGGGAACCTTGGGAGAAAAGACTTTATGGGTCTGAGAGGTGAGAAGGAAATATAAGAAATGCCTCAAGCAGTCCAAATTTGCTGAATGCTAGAATCAATTGGAGAGCCTTAAACTTGTTGATGATCTCACCCTAAGGAATTCTGATTTAATTTGGTCTGGGGTAAGGCCTGGCCACTGAGATTTTTAAAATGATCTTTAGGTGATTCTAATATGTGAGGGCCGTCCATGTAGTATGGACAGTATCCAGCCAGGTACTCTGAAAAAATAGAGGCATCTATGGCTGGGGTTTTTTCCAGACAGCTCTCAAGTAGCCAAGACTGAGAACCATTAATATCGAGAAACAATAGCAGAGAGTCTACAGAGGGACATGGCCAATACGAACGTCCCTGTTTTAGGAATTAGCCAATACATAGGCTCACCAGACGTGCCCTATGAAACAGGACAGGAAACAAGAGTACTGTCCCATTGAAAACGGTACATCTGGTCAGCCTACCGACACATTTATAGAACTATAAGGTTGTTGAATTGGAAATTGTTTTCTTCTCTGTAATCGCATCCATATTCACTGCCTACCCTCTAATCATCATTAAAAGTCGCCCACATTCACTCCCATTGTGTAGGAGTAGGGTTCTGTGGGACAGAGGAAGACAGGTCCTCTTTAGTGGGGTGCAGAAGTGGGACTTTAGTTGTAGGAACTGACTGAAGCAGAGTAATGGGGAATTCAGAGAGACAGAGACTCAGGGAATTTCAAAATAGGACAGCACTGCCCCCCCATCTGCCTAACTCTAGAGATTTGGGGGAAAGCACTGACATACATCGTCATTCTTATTTAAATACCTTAACATTTAGAAGAGGCATGTCCAACCTGAGGCCTAAGACATCTTTGAATGCAGCCCAACAGAAATTCTTAAATGACATTTTTTTTGGTGACCTTTTTTTTTTTTTTTTAGCTCACCAGCTGTCATTAGTGTTAGTGTATTTTGTGTGTGACCCAAGACAATTCTTCTTCCAATGTGGCCTGGGGAAGCCAAAAGGTTGGGCACTGCTGATTTAAAGGATGATAAGAGACAGCTGAAGCTTGAAAATATCCAGGCAACAAATATTGATTATCTAGGCTACCTGATGATCATGGTAGAGAAAAAGAAATCAAACAAGAAGGCTTCACCTTACAGGGAGTTCCTGGCCAAGGCAAGATGAGAGATTTGCATTCTCATTAGATTCTAGAAGCCCTGGTAATCATGTTCTGTCATTGCCAGGATGTTATAACTGGAGCTCTGAATAAACAAAGCAACTTGGCAGTACAACCAGACCTGGGCCTCATGGAGACTCAATCCGGGAGACGAACAAGGATATTGATGCTCTAAAGTAAATTATTCATTAATGACCCCATGTGAATTCCAACTGTATGACCATGACCGATTAGCATTTTTTGTTTGTTTTTTTTAAGGGAAAGAACCTCATTTTGAGGTGAGCATGCAAGGGGAAGGCAGGGGGGAAAAAAGAAGTAGAGTGGACAATCTTCAAGTGAATTAACTGACCATTGGCAAAATTTCACAAACAGCCCTGTTCGGAGAAGACTTT
This sequence comes from Lyroderma lyra, assembly GCA_004026885.1. Classification (NCBI taxonomy): domain Eukaryota; kingdom Metazoa; phylum Chordata; class Mammalia; order Chiroptera; family Megadermatidae; genus Lyroderma; species Lyroderma lyra. The sequence continues at coordinate 197,448 of PVJL010002093.1, forward strand.
TAATAAAGTCTTTTAATGAGTCTTTAGGCAAAACTGATCCTGGTTTCTCAGCTCATGATTTTCTTTGACTTATTTGTTTCTCCTTCCTCTTCACATTTTTTGAGCTCTACTCTGTGAAATTCACACAAACCAATTTTAAAATTTCAGGATATCATATTTTCAAATTTTCTTCTTTGCACTCACTGCAAATTTTGTCTACAAAGAGCCATGAAATCAAGTAATGTATCTGACTCCACCAGCTGTATTAAATGAGATAAATATGAAAGCATCCAACACAGATGTGTCATAGAGTGGGTACTCCATGAGCAATTATCTAATCCATTTACAAATAATCCCCCCAAGTTAATAGAGCAATACTTCATACCTCTTTCTAGTTCTCGTTTTGATTTTTATATTGATGTGCACTGAATTTTTATTTAATTTTTTCAAATTTTATTTCAAAAGTAAAAAATGTACCAAGGTGCTGCAATGATTGAAAAGATAACAATATATAAAGGAAATTAATGTCTTCCCAACCTCTCTTCTCTCCCACCCCTGTCCTTTCCTGTCTTCCTGCCATCATCGGCCAGGATAGCCAATGTTAATAACCAAATGAAAGGTAAGGAGGAACTTCTTGGTTTGGTTTGGTTTTGCTAAGTTTGGTGATACTATAAATTTAAATGTAGCTTGTTTTTCTCCCTTAACAATATTCCTCTAGGCTAATGAATACAGTCTAACCACTTCATTTTAAAAAGTGCATAAAATTCCACAAGTTATTCATCCACTTACCTAATGATGGACATTCAGGTTGTGTCCTGATGATTTTTAAATTGTTTTTCTATTGTTTATTGCTTTCTAGCTTTTCTTTGTTTTTGCCATTACGATATAAAGAAAAAAAAAGGCAGGTACATTAAGTTGTCATAATTGTAAATGAGGTATATCAACTTGTTGAGACATAAACATGCAAAAAGTTTGTCCAATAACTGCTCCTAACTATGCTCTGTCAAATCCTTCTTTCCATAGAAAACCCTTTTATACTGGGTTTTTTGTTTGCTTTTTGTTTGTTTTGGCTTTTTGTTTGTTTGTTGTTGCTGTTGTTTTGATAAGACAGCTTCCTTTGAGTTCAGAAGATTTCAATCTTATTTATTTAAAACTTGATTGCCATGTTTGTGTCCAAGTTCTGCTTTCTCCTCTCCTCCCCTTCCAGACCCCAAGATTCATGTCTCTAGAGAAATTCATTGGAATGAGAATACGGCATGCATTTGAAAAAAAATAGTTACTAAGAATACCATTTTATCCTGCTAGATATCCTTAAGTCCTAAGTCTCTTGTTTCTGAGACTAAATGTACACAGAGAGATTGCTGGGTCAAAGGATGTGTGTTTTGTTGTTGCTGTTATTGATATTATTATATTAATATAATAGTAGGTTACTCTCCTAAAACACCAAATCAATTCACTGTACCCAAGATAATGTCTGAGCTCTAAAGGTGCCATTCCCTTGTGACTTGGCCTTCAGTAGATGTTATAATTTTCACTTTTCACCCAGTTATTTTGAAAAGTATATATGTACACTATACTCAAAAATATTCATGTTTTCACCCCTGGACCTTAACGGGACTGAAAAAAAATTAAAGACATAGACTACCACGGACATGAGTCATTGAACAAACATTTAGTGAGATCTATGCGTCTTGATTTACACAGTGAAGAAACTAAACAGCATGACTTCCATTATCCACTCTTGAAGATTCTGACGATAATCATGACTTTCCTTGTGCAACTGGGGACGGTTTAGTCAGGATCCTGCTCCTTGAGAGGCTGAGCAAATAAACACACTAATAAGAAACAGATGGTTATATGAAGACTTTCCATTGTAACAAATAGTGTGTCAAAATGATGCCTTTCTTCTCATGGTACTGCAAAGACCTGTGGTTTTCTTTGGTGTGGACTGTAGGTGCTGCATGCATCCAGCAGACCCCCAAATTTAATGTGCCAGTGATGACGATAAGGGTGGGGAATTGCCCACATAGTTTCAATATCAACTTCATGATTGCCTCCAGTTCTGATTGCATCCAAAGTGAGACTTACTTACTCATGTTTCATTTCTCCATTTTGGTTGATCCTTATTTGATAGACGATTGGCTTTCTAGTCTCAGATGTTTTTTTGATACATATGTCACTTGAGAAAAGATCTGGGTTAGAAAAGAAAAATTAGAGTATTTCTAGGAAGTAATACCAATAGGCTTGTGGTATTGATAGGGGTGAGGAAAAGTTTTAAGGTGTTTCTGTCTAAATAAAAACAATTAGTGGAGGTCAGAATTATTTATATGCTGTTATAGATGATTAAAATGCTGTCACTCATATAACTTAAGTGCCATCTATCACTCTGAGACTAACTCTAGAAACACAGCCTAACCCTTTTGTTTGCTTCCCAAATACTGTGACCCAGAGCAAAACAGTTTTTAGTTATGGTGGAAATTAGGTTTCACCTCCATTCAAATTAGAAATTAGAAATTTTATAATTATAGAATACTGCTAGGGGACATTTAACCTGCATACCTAACTTTTAAATCCCAACTTTTCCATGTACAGACTAAATGGATTACTTTCCCCATTTTTATAATGAAAAGGTATTTTTCACTGAGTTCTAAGAGGGTTTTAATCCCTAAATGCAGGTCTCCTTGCTTTTTCCATGGCATCCTGCCACCTAATATGATTATTCTCATTTCTAGGCCCCAAAGGCATAGTTTATCTCATTCAAATACATATATTTTCTATTATAACAATTCAAGAAAAATCACAATAGCCCTGGAAACTATGTCTGGCAAGCATTTCTAGTGGGGCTTCTATTCTACTAAGTAATATCAATGGAACTGAATGGAGCAAAAGATACTAAAGATACTAAGATTCATTTCAAGGGCCCCTATAGTCTTCCTAAAACATCAGAGATCACTTGAAAGAGGCTCACTCAGCAGGGTCCCCTTCCACCACTTTTGTCCCAACACCAATTGGAACCAGGAATCAATGGAACTACGCTCCTACCTAAACTATCAGAACTACTGTTTGGTGTGGCCTAACAACATAAAACATGTTAATATGTGAAAGAAAGATGGTAGCATTACAAAATCAATCAAACTATCACCCACAATGAAAGTATGTGTTATGGGTATTTAGACACCAAATAGCAATCACTATCAATGTAAAGTGAACACTGAGAAATGAACAAAAAACACAATTCTAATAAGACTTTTTATATGTTTAAACTTGACAGGTGGTTAAATAAAACAAAAACACAGTAAAGAACATTTATAATATGATACATTTTCTATACTGTAAATAAAGATTATGTCATTCTCAAACATCTGCAGAACATTTATAAAAACTGATTATATATGAGGAAATTAGTAAAAGCTTAATAAATTTCAAAAAGTGAAAAGTATACAGATTAACAAAAATATAATAAAAATATGTCAATAACAAAAGTTTAATTACATGTAATCAAAAAATGAAAAATTAAAATTCTAAATAATTATTAAATAAGGAAATACAACTCCAGAACATATAAAGAATGGAGATAGCACTTACCAAAATTTGCAGTGTGGTCAAAATGATATTCAAAGACAAAATCAAAATATTACATGGTTTCGCAGTTAAACAAGAAAAATTTTGAAAGGACAGATTCACTATTCAAATAGAAAAAAATTAAATTTAGAAGAAGGAAATTGTAAAGATAAATATTGAATTTTATAAATTTCAAGATAAAAAGCATGCTAGATTGATGAGCCTAAGATCTTCCAGAAAAGCTAATGAAGAAAATGATAAGGGACCTCATTAGAAATTAATAAATTAAAATTTATATGACAAGACATCAGAAACATGGTGGCATGAAGCGTCCCCCTTGATCTCTGCCCTTGAAGTTACAACAAGTTGAGCAGCAACAATTCAACAAAGGCTTCCCTGCGCAACGCACAAACGTATCTGAGCGATCCACACATCAGGTGCACCAGAAGGTGGGCCAATAGGGTGAACAGGGCAGCAGGAAAGGAGGAAGTGCAGAGACGAGGGTTGCAGACACAGCCCAGAGGCCCCTGCAGTCCCAGGAAAGGGGAGAATTCAAACCACCATGAGATACCACCTCACACTGTTAGAAGGGCCATCACCAACAAGACAAGGAATAACAAGTGCTGGAGAGGGTGTGGGGAAAAGGGAACCCTCATACCCTGCTGGTGGGAGTGTCAATTGGTGCAGCCCCTATGGAAAACAGTGTGGAGGTTCCTCAGATAATTAAAAATAGAATTACTATACAACACAGCAATCCCTTTTCTAGGTATCTACCCCCAAAATCCGAAAACATATGTACCCCAATGTTCATTGCAGCATTATTCACAGTAGCCAAGACATGGACACAAGTAAAGTGTCCTTTGACAGAGGACTGGATAAAGAAGCTGTGGTGCACATACACAGTAAAATAGTATTTGATAAGAAAAGATGAAATGTTGCCATGTGCGACAACTTGGATGGATCTTGAGATCATCATGCTGAGCAGAGTGAGTCAGACAAAAAAAGTTGAGAAATACATGACTTCACTCATATGTAAGCTATGAAACTGAAAGCAATAAACGAACAAGACAAACACACAAACTAATGAACAAAAAATTATAGACACAGACGACAGTTTAGTAGTTATCAGAGGGTAAGGGCAGAGGGGCAAACTGACTCTGGGTAGTGAGCACACAATATAATTTATAAATGATGTATTCTAGATTGCACACTTGAAACCTATATAATTGTACTAACCAATGTCACCCCAATAAGTTTAATAAAAAGTAATTTATATGATATACTATTTTTCAATCTAATTTGTAAAATACTGTCTTCTTTCTTTATTTATTTCTGTCTTCCTATCTCTTTTTTCCATTTTCCTTTTAACTAAACAAACATCCTGTTTCGTCAGGTGTTCTAAACAAAATGATTAAGGATCTTAAATAGTATTTATACACCTTGTCCTAATTAGGGGAACTTATCATCAATTCATCTGCAATTCACTCAGTTAGCAATTATGACTGAGTGCACACTGTATACACAAACACGGCCCTAGGTGCTGAGGATAGGAGGGTAAAATCACACAAAACCCTCTCTTCGTGGAGCTTACATTAGAGTTAAGGAAAATGAACATCATAGAAATTGACAAACCAATACATAATGAATTTTCAGGAAGTCACCCCAAAATTTGTGAGCAGTGCTTATGTCAGGGATGCCAGAATATGGGGAAATTTCACTTCCTATATTTGGCTGTAATATTTATACTGGACAATAAGCATATATTTGATTTGTACAAGATAAAGTTTGGATTAGTCAAAAGACCTATGTATGCAATGTAGTTTCATTCTTATAAAAATACTGTAGAGGGATTAATGTTGACTTCCATTTTTTTTCCTCATATTCTTTTCTGAGCTATCTTATAAACAGGATTATAACTTCCACAATCAGGAAACTAGGTTGAAGCATGAATTTTTTATTTAAAAGACACGCATGCATATCTGAAGGCAGAAATGTACAGTTTCACTTGATCTTGTCAGCTTTGGCCTAGCCTCCCCTTAAATTTCTCACCGAATCCCTCAGGTTTGCCGACACCTTACTTCAACTCATTTTATAGATTCGGAACCATTCTGGTTCTTTTTCTCGGGCTGCCATTTCCCCCCAGTGAGTCCCTTACATAGTAAGATTTCCAACATGAAAAGCAGCCCCCCAGGGGAGTTCTGATGCACAGTAAGGCGATGGCCCCCTCGGATTCATGCGAACTTTGGTGCCATTGCTTTGCTGGTAGCCGGTCCCTCAGAGAGTGAGTAGGTAAGCAGTTTTTGCTGAGTTACATTATGTCTGCTTTCATGCTAAATAAGATAAAGGGTCCCAAGATACCAACTGTGTGGGTTTCCTTCGTGCCGAATTGCCTTTTTCTTCTGACTTAAGTCAAATAAAAGTGGTGATACTTAGCTAAATGTGTTTAGAAAAACAGAGTCCTTTTGTGTAGCTGCTACAAAGGGAACACTGCTGAAACTGAAACACTCTCAGGACCATGAGATGATGGTCTCGTGTCCTCCCACACCTAGGCCACGTAATTACGGATCTCGCCCAGTGTGCAGAACCTGGGAAGCGATATTCAGCAACCATGTGGGCCAGCCACAGCAGTTTGCTTTGCCTGTAAACAGACTCAAGCTGAGATGCTCCAGGACACCAACCCACTCTCCAATTTACGTCCGTGAGCTGCCGGACAGTGTCTAAGTTTCTTGGGGTCCACAGAAGAAGCTGGAGGGATGCACATTTGAACACAGAGGGCTTTGCATGTCTCTCCAGGCTCCCCGATACAGTGGGAAGGGAAAAGAAGGTGGGGAAAGTGCCCTGGTGAACTCAGCAGAAGGCCAGAGCGAGGGAAATGAGGGAAGAGAGAGATGGGGATGTGTGCAGAATGATAAATTGACTCCGTGTCACATAAAATAAATTCTGAAATAACTGTGAAAAGTATAAAATGTCTGAGCATAAAGGGCCTGCCACCGACAAAAGATGGATAAATGGGGCCTACTTCAAAGGGGGAGTTTTCCAGCTGTGCTCACAGAATCCTTCAGAAAGCTCTTCCATATGAGATAGCTGAAAAACCTTTTAATAATAAATAGAAACAAGTAACTGTGAGAAGGCTCTCCGAGCAGAAGCTAGGAGAGACCTATCGGCGCTCTATTGTAACGACCAGACAGAGGTGATGCGGGTTGCTTTTCTCAGACATTTATGTTTGCAATTATTGTCACTTCAATAAGTTTAGACAACGGAATCTCACGTGTGCTTTTTTTTTCTCTTCCTATTCCCAGGAGAATGGATGTAAAGTGACTCTTCCATAATTGTAGGGCAAATACTTGAGAGATCACAGAGAAGTTAGAGGAGAAGATGCAGCTGGAGACAAAGGATTTGATTTGGGCATTAAAAAAAAATGTTTTGTGTGCTGATGTGCTTTTAAGGATGAAACAGATCTCATGAATGTGAACAGGGGTCCGTGTCCCTGAACCAGAGGTGATACCAGGACCAGGTAGCACCTCGTCTGCTTTGGCGCTGCCCTCCTTCAAGGCCCCTGCGTGACTCGGCTAGACCGTGACGTCGTTCGTGTCGCAGGGCCTCCACCTCTTTCCTTGGAGCGTGCAATCACCCATTTCAGCGGAAAAGCTTTTCTCTGTGGCCACTGGCCTTGTCCTCTCATGGTCGTCTTTATCCCCTTCACTCCATGTTTGGGGCTAACCAGACAGGCCACAGGTGGGAGGAGAAGTCGTCCCTGTTGTGTTTCCTGGAGGGACTTCAGGCCAAAGGCCATGAAGCTTCTCAGGCAGTTGCCCGGAGTCCTGGGCTCTGAGGGGCCCTCCTGAGGACAGTGGCTGTGCTGACACTCTTACGAAGTTTGTCTGTGACTTGGTGGTGTGTAAGGGAAGTCTGCTGGGGCCGGAGAACATGCTCTGGGAACTTGGAGCTTCAGTGCATACTTGGACTCAGCTCCTCCTGCCCCCAGCCTCCCCAGGATGGAGTCCTCCCCTGCCTCCTCCCCTGGCCCTCCACCTGAGGATCACTGCCACCCAAGTGACAACCAAGCCATGTCAGCAGAAGGACACCAGGCTTTTGCCATCAACCTCTGCCCCCAACAGAGAGGAGGGCCATGCCCATGCCCAGCGGTCCCCAAGCCAGGTGACTCCTGGGAGCCTCCCAGACACCCCCGAACCAGTTATGGAGGGTGTCTTGGCCCAAAGGTGACAACTCCTAAGGGTCGCCCAAGCACAGTGGGTTGAGCTCTGGGAGGCTGACTTTCCTGCCTCTGGCCATGACCAAAGGGTGACCCAAGGAACTGATTACTTCATGACCTAACACACTGAAGTCTTGAGGAATTATAACTGAAAGTTCTTTATACTAAGCTGAGAGTCAGGACTGTGTGATTGTTACAGCTGCCGGTTCTGCCATCTGGATCGATATAAAAACGTCTGCATGCCTCACCGCTTCCAATATTTAAAAGTTCATGTCACGTTCTCCCTACCCTTCAAGCACAACGTTATTACTTCCCTCAGCTTTGCTAAAGATATTTCCATTTCAAGGCCTTTTTCCATACGGAATTGCTCCTGTGAAAGTCACCTTGATGAAAGACCACACACCAGGTATCATGGGACAGACATGCAGTTCATTGGGAAAGATTCCTACTTTTCCCTGGACAGGAGAATTTGCATCGTCACTGCTACAATGGCTGACATTGAACTTACAGTTGATTATAAGCCTGTGCACGTAAACTCAAACATACCTCCATCCTCTCCTGACACCATTGATTGTTTGGAATCTGTGTGCTGAACTAGGCCTTGATTCCTGTTAAGCTTTATGTTTCCTGATTTGACCACATGCTCCGACCAAGTGAGAATGTCTAAATATTGATATTATTTTTGGGATTAGACTTCATCCCTAGCTCTATGTCAATAGTTATCAATGTCGTCTTTTCCTATAACTGCCACTCATTTATTTATTCATTAATATGAGTGTCTTTCCCTGTAAACACCACTCTCAGGGGCAAGAATGGCATAAGGTGTGGAGAGTCCATGAGGAGCAAAGACAGTTCCCACAGTCCCAGAGAGGAGGGTGCGGCCACGAACCCAACGGCACACGGTGAGCGTGATGAGTCTGAGGTGAGCAGGAGCCAGGAAAACACGTTACTGGAGGAATTCGTCTAGTCAGAGAGGCTGGGAAATCTTCCCTAAAGAAGTGAAGTGCGAAGGAAGGGTTAGCACAGTGCTATCCTAGATATAGTTTCTTGTAAAAAACAAACAAACAAACAAACAAACAATACTTCCTAGGTAACGTTTAGAACGCTAAGGGTTCCACCAGTGATGACGGCCCAGGAGGGCTCAGACAAGGCACCACCCTCCCGCTCCATCCCCAGATGACCCCCACAGGCCTCGGTCCCACTGCCAGGCTCCCCATAACATCATGTTTGAGAAACATGAGTGAAACAAGACGGATTCTACTAGGAAGATGCTTTCAGAACACCAGATGACAGAGTTTCCTGGTCTCTGCCTGCTCAAGAATGAGCCTAGATTTTCAGGTGTTTCTGAAATAGACCTTCCCTTGCCTCCAGGTATTGCCGTGTGAAGGGACACTCTCCAGGGCCAGAATGTTCTCAAGCCCTCCGCATTGAAAAGTCCCCAATTTTGTCATTGCGGTTCCATGCGGTTGTTTGCTTGCTTGTCTGTTTTCATGCTGTTTCCTTCTGCACTGAGAGAGAGGGGGTGCTCAGGTGAGGCCAAATGTTTTGGCACCACTGTAAGCCAGTAGCCTTTCGATATTGGTTCAATACTTACTTAGAGAAGAGGCTAAGCACAGTGTGGGACAATCTACCTGCCGAGCAACATCTACTGCTGTTGTTTGGTATACAAGGTGTGATCAAAAGATACGGTGAATATTTACATTAAAAAAAAAAAATCATTGGGTTCCTGGGTGGTGCAGTGGCTAGGCTTCCGCACTCTCACCGCCTCGGCCTGGGTTTGATCCCTGCTCAGGGAACCAACCAAAAAAAACAGTCATTACAGTAACAGACACATTGTTCAAAGTGAGGAGGAGTCTTTTGAGGGGGATTAATGGCAATGTCTCTTTTACTATAATAAATTTTTATTTAAACTTTCACTGTATTTTTTGATCACACTGGACTTGATTCAGGTCACACATCGCTTCTGGTACGGCAATTTCTGTCAAACAAAAGCATGACGGTGTGTCCTCATCCACCTTATGCACTGGATCTGGCACTGTGTGACTTCCAGCTCTTTCCCAAAGTCAAAATGACCACGAAAGTTAAATGTTTTGAATTAATTCGGGACATCGAGACAGCCACGACAGGACAACTGAAGACACTCACGAAAGAGGACTTCCAGAACTGCTTCAGAAAGTGGCAAGGACGATGGGGTACGTGTGTTCGAAGTGAGGGGGAGTATATTGTTGGAGGTTAATGGCCATGTGTCTTTTACTGTAATACATGTTCTTTTTATTTAAACATTCACCGTATTGTTTGATCGCACCTCCTATTCAGTCCTGACCACAAACTTGCAGGCTTTTTGTAGGAAGACGAGCGACCAGCCGTTAATAGAGCACACCCTCTTAAAGGCAGTTTGAGCATGCGCTAGGCATTTCACCCCTCACCCCCCGCAGCTTACCAAGTCTTCTCTCTGTCCACAGAGAGCAGCAGAAAAACGCAATTCTCCCCCACCACCTTCTTATTAGAATTGAAGGATTGGCAGCCCGAAATCTAGCTGTGGCCTGCTAAGTCTTGTTGTTTCCTGTCTTACACATAAGCTAGGTTTGGTGGAAAGATGGCCTACCTCCCTGCACCCGTCCCCTCTCACAGCTTGTTTGTACCGTGTGTTATTTGAGGGGGTGTGTGCAGCTGAAGTGTGGGGAGGTCATGAGCTGTGGGTAGGAGGCCCTATCTGTGCAGTTCTGTTCTCTGGACTTTCTGCCCAGACCCAGTTCCTGCTGGGACCAGTGATTTGTGAACTGTGGCTTATTCCTAGGGAGGCACGAAGGGGGACGTGGGAAAGCAAATATACATGGTTCTAAGCTCTGTTTACTGTGCACTCACCCCAGAGAATTTTGTCACCTGGATTTCTTCCAGAAATGTCTGACACCTTTATTTCTGCTCGTCCATCAGGGGCAGACCAGATGCTGCTGATGGAAGGTGGAAGGCTTTGCATTTGCAGCAAGATAACGTAACGCCAACTCACAGATTCCTTCTAAGTGATGGGGGTTTCACTCTCTGTTGACCCAAATGACTCCTGGAATGGTGGATAAATTGTTCATAGCCAAGGTCTCATTTCTTCTTTTCCTTCTTGTTAACTGTCAGTTGGGATTGGCATCTTCCCCTGGGCTTATGACAACAGCAAAATAAAACTCCAAAATGGTGTTTGGCTCATTGACAGTTGGCCAAGTCTCATCATTCTAAAGGGAGGGGCAGTCAGGGTGGTAACAGTGCTGGTTCTGAGCATATTGTCATCAGCAAATCTGGGCTTTACTCTTTCTTCCCAGTGAAAAGGTGGGAGAGTGACGATCTTTGCCTGTGTGAAGAAACGTCCCAGCCCGTCCGCCCAGGTTCAGTGTGCAGTGTGTTTAAGCTGTAGGACATTGCTCTATTCCCAGCAAAACGAGCCAGTCTTGTTTATGACCAACTTCCATTCTTAGCTGAAATGTGATTCTCCTAAGCTTTATGACCTCATTACAGGATATCCTATCACACGCCATGCCGTAAAGTAGAATGAGGTCATGCAGGTTAAAGGATCACTCTAAGGAAAGAAATTATTTGTATTAATACCAAGTTTACGTTGGAGCCACTTTTTTTTTTTTTAACATTTCAGAAAACACTCCATCTTGTACGCTTGGCAGGACTGGATACAGAAGCACTGAGGGCCTTTTTAATTTTTTTTCCTGAGTGACAAAACAAATTTAAGTCCAAAATAGCTCAGGACAGAGCTTTTGTGAAGAAAAAGTAGAATCAAATGCTATAAAACATTGTTCAGTTTTATTTCCTAGATACTAAAGTTTCAGTTCATACGTGTACATTTTTATTCCTTTCCTCCTCGTGGGATTTTAAATTTAGGGTCTAGTCATTTAGCAGATTTTTCATGTCCTTAAAAAGTGCAACTTCGTCTTTCTGTCCAATGGCACCTGTGTGGTCTTCTTTTAAATAGATGTTTTGAAAGTTCTTTAGTTTCAAGAGTTTGTGAGCTCACATCGTATATACTGCTGGAGGACCAAACGGGAAATTTCTGAAGCAAATGGGCCTTTTGTTTAGAAGAGGAGAGGACCAGAGTCAATAAACAAATCTCCGGGTCTCGATGAATCATGCGAAGGGGTTGCAGCAGAAACCGAGGTGGGAGATGGGAGTCAAAGCACTGCGTTTCATGGTGTAATTACACAGTCATGCAACAGGAGCTGGGGGCAGAGGGTTCACGAGAGAATACCCCAGATTGTACATCATGGAAATGAAAGACTTAACTGGTCCGAACTTTTCCTCTCCTGATTTTTTGTCATCAAGCAGTTCCATACTAGCTTGTTTTCGGAGATGTTAAGTCTCGGATTAACAAACGCCGGCAATGGCAAGGACATTTCTGGAGACTCTCCACGTTGGTCTGGCCCACTTTTACTTTACAAATTGCCACATTAATACAGCTAAGAGATGGACTCTCCTCTCTCCCCCCGCTCTCTTGTAGCATCACCTCTCATCCATTTATTCGTTGATCCAACAAATATTTATTAATATGCCAGTGAGTCAGGTGCCAGCGAGTCATGTGAAAAATAGTCAGGGTCTACATCATCATCTCTAAGGGGAGTTGTGGAAAACCTCTGCCATCTCCTCCAGCCTCTTACCTAAAAATATGTCTCAAATATTTGGTGTGACCTTTGAATAACCCAGTCATACTGTTTGGAAGAACAAGGCCCCTTGCTCTGTCTTTCTGAGCAGAGATTCTAGTGACCCAAGGCTTAAAAATGTAAGGTGTAGCCATTTCACCAGACAGTACTTATGACCACAAGGACCTCAGAGATATCTATAGAGAGAGTTCTACAAATGACATAACAATGAAATGTCACAATATTCTTGTTGGATAACCAACAGGCCCCACTTTTAGCTTTGTTTGCATGAGATCCTAAATGAGAGAAAGCCCCAAACTAATAACAGTAAAAGTAAATATGACACTTAAATTCAACTTGAAAAATTAGAAAAGGCATGAAAAATAAAACTAAAACCATTCTTAAAAATTAGATGATCACACGGATGGTCTTGTTCATGTGAAAAGGTGTGTGCCTGTGTGTGTGTGTGTGTGTGTGTGTGTGTATAAATTCAGAAATTACCTATATTACACATGCTGAATGGATTAATGGTTTATAAAAAAATTTGTTCGTTTTAGTTCCTAAAGTTCATTTTTCTTTGCGCTGTCATATAATAGTTCATCTTCTGTAAGTAACTGTAACTTGGGACAAGGGCCTCCAGGGGCTTGGCACATAATTTATAACAATAATGGAAATGGCATGCTTCGTAGTGACAGCCATGGGACCCCTGCATATTTGGAGGGAAGGAGAAGTTATATCACCCATGAAACAGCTAATGAGATAGGCAGATTTCAGGGGAAAATGATCTTTTTGTCCTGGCCTTAGACCTTGTTCTACCAGTGAGACTCATGTCTGAAGTGTAATGATTCCAGCATGCCCTTTCTGAATATGAGATTATATGACGTATGGGGTGAGCTACTCAGAAGTCAGAGCTTTCACCAATAAACGCCAGGTTAATTAGATGCCTTAATTATCTCACCTTCCATCCCAGGACATACCCCCCAGGGACAGTTTGAGGACTGGTTTTCAGTTCAAAATCTCAGTCTCCGGTCCCTAATTTTCAATACAGTCTTTCTGACAATAGCTATTATTAATACCTTCTGCAACTTAGGAAATGTTTGTATATTTGGCATTTGGAAATAGAGCTCTGAGACTCGGGAGAGATTGCAGGGGAAGAGAGAAAGATCTGAGAGTTAAAATACCTTGAACCCTGGTTGGCGCATTTAACAAGGCAGTTCTGACCCCCTTCCTCCTATTTACTCAGCAGCTGGGAGTCAGCCATCTTGAAGCAGGTGGAACGGAAGGATGCTATTGGCTGTCGACCGGCCAGCAATTATTCCCCTTTGTATCCAGATGTTGGAGCAGTGCAGGACTGTTTCAAAATGACCAGAGAATCTGTTACTGTTTCAAGTTGTTCTGCAACCTTAAGATCTTAAAACTTGAAGCCATTCTCCAAGCCAGCACAATGCTAGCCAGCAAGACACAGGAACTAATCAGAGACAGGGGGCATTTGGGATGCATTAGAAATTCAATATCAGCTTTGTAAAGTTGTTAATAATTAGCCACAGCTTTTGTCTCTATCCCCGCAGCTAGTGACATGAAAGTGATTAGATTTCTAAAAAACAGATTAAGCTTACTAAATGTATTAAGTAACAAAGTTTTTAATCAACAGTTTATTGATTCCAGCAGGACAGTTGTGAGAGCAAATAGCTCTGGATGTTGTGGAATGGATTTATAGGTCAATTCACTGCTACTTAAAAAATCAAAGTAACATATATTAGAGGAGGGTTTTCCCCCCTTTGGTAGTAACTCCAAGTCAAGGAAAAAGTTATCATATTAATCAAAATCGTATTTTAATATAAAACCAGCTTTGTACCTCTTTTCTTTTGTTCCCTCTTTTCAGGTTTATATTTTAGATAAAAGATGTTAACAATGTGTCACTTGCAGCATCAGTGCTCAATCAATATTCCTTGAGGCTATTTCCAATTTAAAATAATACCCCTAAGGCAGCTCACCAAAAGTCCCTGAAAATTCAGAAACGTAGACATTTGCAACCAAACTAAAAATGATAGACAACCTAATGCCTGAAATCCACAGGCAAGATGATACCTGAAACTTGAAGGATTGGTTTATTCTCTGACTATGAAACTAATAGAACTGGATTGAGAAAGAAAACTCTTTATCCAGTCATCTGTCGCAGGGCACTTTGGTTGTTTCCATGTTGTGGTACATATACACAATGGAATATTACTCAGCTGTAAGAAAAGATGAAATATTGCCATTTGCAACAAAATGGATGGACCTGGAGGTCATCATGCTTAGTGAAATAGGCCAGACAGAAAAAACAAAGAACTGCATGATTTCACTCATATGCGGAATATAAAACTGAAAGCAAAGAAAAAAGAAATGAACAAACAAATAACCCATGGACACAATCAATAGTTTAATGTTTATTTGGGGACGAGTGGGTTAGGGAGGGGAGAAAGGGGAGGGGGTGAGAGAGGAGGGGGGAAGCTAAATATAAGGTGATGGAAAGAGAAGTCACACTGGGTGGTGAACTTATTATATAATAAGCTGACAATGCACTGTAGAACTGTATGCCTGAAACCTATGTAATCCTTGCTAACAGATGTCACCCCAGTAAGTCTAACAATAAAAATGAATTTAAAAAAAAATACCTAAAAATAAATAAATAAATAAAAACAATTGCTACCTAAAAAAAAAAAGAAAAGAAAGAAAGAAAGAACACTCCTAGATCCTCTAGTTCCTCCCCATGAAACACAGACCTCCTGCAAACAAACAGCAAACCTGGGACTACCAATCAGAAAGCCGGGCGGCCATGCATTTATCAGATGGGTGTTGCTTTTGGGGGCACCCACACGGCTGATGGCCATGTTTATCCTGTCCCACTGCCTGCATCCATTCTGAGATACCAAGTTACAACAACTAGGTGAGAACAAGAGACAACTGGGGCCGCACTGTGTCACATGACATAAAGTTGGGGACTGAACTGATTCCGTCAGCAACAGGGGTTCCAAAAAGAGAGAATAGAGAAGATGGAGAAGAAATGATCAAAGTCGAATTTTCTAGGACTGAGGAGTTACAAGTTTACAGTGACATGAATTTTCAGATTACAAAGGACCGCAGATGGTCAAGGAGGCAGATATATTGACAACCACGTGGGTTTTTGATAGACCGAGAAATTGTTTTTAACTGTGGTTCTTGCGTGGGGTGGAATTGTGAGAGAAGGCAAACCTGTTTTAATAACCAACAGAACATTTAAAATTTAACATTATTTTTTAGCCTTGTAATTTTTGACCTCTCAGGAATACTTGGCATTTCTTATTTCTCTTCTTACGACACTTTCCCCCCTTGACTTTGATGACATCTCATTCTCCATCCTTTCCAGATACTTCTCTATGCAGGCTTAATCTCTAACATCCAACTGCTAACCATTGGGCTTTCCCATGGTTTGCATTGAAACTTGCTCTCCATAAATGCTGAGAAGTCAAAGCCTACACACCCATAGCTTTGGTCACCATCTGTATGACAGAGCCCCTACATTTGTAATTAGCAGGTCATTCTTGTGAGCTCTGGACCCACACATCCGTCTGTCCACTTACTCTGTCGTAGAACGTCTTGAAATCACCTCCACCTCCGCAAGATGGAAACGGTGCTGAACCCCCAACCCTGCTCTTTCTCCAGGTCTTCCTCATCACCCTGAATGCCTCACCAGTCATGCAGCTATTCCCGAGTAAGTCATCTTTAATGCTTCCTGTGTCTTTAATGAGACTCTCCCACATAGGAGGGATCAAAAAAGTAAAACAGAACAAAACAACAACAACAACAAAAGACCAGAATATCTTCTGGAGGGCGGGTCTCTCATAGCACAGGCTTCCCCCACCAGGTGGGTGTTCTGGGAGCCCACCTGCATCCGTGGACCAGCTGGCGGTGTCATGAGAGGCTGCATGCAGCTTCAGTGAATTTTTCTTAGAGACTCTTTTAACACATGTGCCCATGTCATGATGGGTGATTGACACATGCGGCATGGCAAGCACCTGCCCACACTGCACTGAGTGTTCAGCAGTTTTGGACCAAAAAAGAGCATGACTCCCATGCCCCACCCTCCCTGTTCACCCAATCTCACTCTGAGAAACATTTTTTTCTTGTTTCGCCACATGAAAAAAGTCCTCAAAGGAAAATATTTGCTGATATGGAAGAGGTGAGATAAAAAAAAAAAAAAGGCAGAAGCACTAAAAGGCATCAAAATTGCTGAGTTCAAAAATTGTTCTGAGCAGTGGGAAAAGTGTCTTGATAGGTGTGTTGCATCCAACCGAGAGTCCTTTGAAGGTGACTGAAGTTTAAACAGGTAAGACTAAATACACAAGTTTTTTATAAATAAATTCCAGGGGTCTGTTGGTCTCCCCCCCCCCCATATGCCCACTGTCACCAGCCGTCACCTCTCATGGAGACTCCTGTCACTACTTATTTTCAAGGATTTTGTTTTTTACTTTCAATCAGGTCCCACTCCAAATGAATCTCCACGCAGCTGCTAAAGCCATCTTTTGAAATGAAGGTCTGATTAAACCAATGCCACCTACCCCCCCCCCCCCAGGGACTTTCCTACTCCTTTTGGGACGAAGTCACAGTGCTTTAACATGGCCTACACAGCGTCCCCGCTTCTCCTCACCACCTCTCCGCATTGACCCTGGCCTTCTCTCATGGACAATTAGGGGCCCATCTCCTCCTGCCACCTGGTCTTTTGCACACGGGTATGTCATTTCCTGTGTCTAGAATGTACTTCTCATTTCTTCACTCTGCCAATTATTAGACAGGTTGCAAATCAAATGTCATTCCTTAGAGAAGACTTCAGTGACGCCCGGGATAGTGCAAGTCACAGATCCATAGCTTCATGTAGCACCTTGACTTCCCCATGAAAATGTTCACCTCCCTTTAATTAGGTGTATTTTTACATGGGTTTTGAATCATCTCTCTCTTCCCACTCTAGGCTCTAAGCTCCATGGTACATCTTGAACATCTAGGAAGGTGCCTAGCATACATTACGAATAAAGTTATTGTCACAAATGGTAAGGTTTTATTATTTTTTATGACCGAGTGACATTCCATGGTATATACTAGGGCTGTCCAGAAAGTATCCAGCCATGTAATATGAAAAATAGAGGCATTTCTGGCTGGATTTCTTCCAGACGGCCCTTGCATATACCACATCTTCTTTATCCAATCATCTATGGATAGTCACCTAGATTGTTTCCATGTCTTGACAATTCTTTTAACGATTCATTCATTTAGGAAATGCTCTTCTATTTCTTAAGAGAATAGAGTAGGGACTTGGACTCTATGTATTCCTAAATAAGTCGTCAGCAGATTTTGTTTCTGAAACAAAATGTCTTTTCACTTACAACTGTGTTTTCACAAAGGCAAAGGGATTTTATTCTAAGTGACCGTCTTCTCCCTGAAACCAGAGTAAATTAACAGCTGGAGTATCCATGGGGTCCCGTGGTCCATTTGTTTAGGGATGGTAAACATCTGCCTCGTAGGGCTTATTTCCACTTTATATTTGGGCCAGTGCCTAAATGCTTTGTTTTCCAAACACATGCCACAAGTCAAAAGCTATGGTTGTTTGGAGAGCTACATTTTTACATTTACGTTGGAGACCAGTGAGAAGTTCCCTATGGCTCTCTCTGAAATGCAATTTGCAAATATACCTTTGTGGTGATGGCGGACATGGACAGGATTTGGTGCTGTGATGGAGTGCTTTCAGTTCTGCATTTGGATATTGCTGTCATGAAAAACAGAGTTTGACCATGCAACTCCCTATGAAGGCCATGTTGGGAGTTTCAGAACCTGTCCCTGACCAAAAGTTGGGGACACCATAAAGAAGCTTAGACAAAATGAAAGGAGTGCCATGTTGTAATGTTACACAGCTTGTTTTCCAGCTTAAAAAAAAATCCCTGATCATCTTCAGGAGCCATGAAGATAAAGGGGGTTTTACTTCTGTTTTAGAAGAAGAAAGCACACAGTTTGACAGGCTCCTTTGGGAAACTGAGGAATTCTTTGCTGGGTGGGTCTGGGGAAAACTTATATGGGGTGCCATCATAGTAAATCTGATAAAGTGTCTAGCTTCATAGTTTAGAGCAGAGTAATCAAACTACAAAAACAGCTTTTTGAAAACAATTAGAAGTTTGTAATCTATATGATGAAAAATGATCTAAACACATATACACATATATACAAGGGCTGTCTGGAAAAAATCCAAGCACAAATGCCTCTATTTTTCATATTACATGGCTGGATACTTTCCAGACAGCCCTTTACATGAACATGTTATGTATACATTTATATGAAAATGTGTCACACTATCATAAAAACTTAATTCCAAATGGATCAAACCACAAAACTTCTACAAGAAAATATTTGAGACTTGGGGTTAGGCAAACATTTCTTAGAGAAGACCTCAAAAGCACAATCCATAAAAGAACCGATTAATTAACTGGACTTCATCAACATTTAAAACGTCTGTTCCTTGAAAGACACTATTAAAAGAATGAAAAGACATTTTTCATTACATAAACATATATGTAATATTTTATATTTAAATAAAGTAGAGAATACATACGTATAATAAAAATAAACATTTAAATATATGTATATATCTTTAATTTATATTAAACCTATTTAACAATATATTGTTTAAATAACATATCATTTAAATTAATATTATTTATTATATAATATAAATATATTACATGTAAATGATGTTCATATATTTTACTTACATATTAAATGTATAAATTTTTATTTAAAAATGCATAAAACATTCTCAGAGTAGTGCCAGTGTAGTGACAAAGAGCGGATCCGTGGCCGCCATTGGCTATGGTTGTAGGAGAATGAGATATAAGTAAGTGGCAACATGACGAAGTTGGTGTCAATTGAAGTGTCCCTTCTGCAATCTGGTTGTGGTGATAGCTGCACAAATCTAAAGATGTGATAACATTTCAGAAAAATATCTACCTCCCCCC
>PVJL010002094.1:0-45418 GCA_004026885.1 Lyroderma lyra
GATGAGTACACTTGCCTCAGGGTCCAGCCGAGTTTTCCTCCACGAGCAGGAGGGAACAACGGGCTTCCATTTCCCACGGGCGGTGCACGGCAAGAGGTAAACAGAACCCCCCGAAACCGTGTGTTCCTGAGTGTGTCAGTCATCGCGCCTGTTCGACCTGCTCATTGTTTCTCTCCGGCTCAATGACACCAGCCCAGACACTGTTAGGATCACGTCGGATGGGGCGGCCTTTGTGTACAGAGGAGCTTGAGATTCTTTCTGTTTCCAAAATAAAACTTCAAAAATGTCTTCAATGCTTTTTGGATTAATTTTTCTACACAATTTTTTTTTACCTTGAGATAAGGTTCACTTCTTCAACATCAAATATTCTATTAATATTGGAAATTATTTTAAGAACTAAGTGAAATTAGTACAATTCCATCTCTAAATTCACTAAGAATACACTTTTAAAGGTATATAACATATTTTCCTATGTTACTACACATGTCCAACTAACTTTTTAAGTATATTATCCCCAAATTAAAAGAAGAATGGCAAAAATTTACCTTGTTTCTTGGAATTTTGACATTTTAAGTAAAAATTGGAATTTTCACTTACATTGGAATAATTCAATAAATTACTTCATTTTTTTGTCACATGAAAGCAAATATTTCAATGTTTTACATTAAAATGCTCATAGCATGCTTTCTTTAAAATATCTATTAGACATGTTTTTGAAAGTTAAGTGTCTTCAGTCAGTTACATATATGCCACTTATTTTATATTTTTCAAGGATATTATAGGATTTAGAAAAAAATATCTATTGACTTACTTGCTAGCCAGTACAAAAACTCCATGTTTTAATAAATGTTAAATGAAAAATTAAGTGGTTAAATATAATGAATTTATATGGCTTGATCATAGTCTTTTCAATATAACTATTTTTGCAATATGAAAAAAACAACTTGTTTCATGTAACCAGGGTGTTTTTTGCTTATAGCATCTTTGTGTGTGTGGGTGTGTGTGTGAACACACACACCCACACACACTGTCCAGAAAGTATCCAGCCATATAATATGAAAAATAAGAGGCATTTATGGCTCTATTTTTTTGGACAGCATACACACACACACACACACACACACACAAACATACATATTATACATACACATACATATATATACACACACAAGCATACATATATATATACACACAAACATATATATATACACACACATACATATATATGTAACATATTGAATATAAACTGTTCTACTTTACACATTTTATTAATTTGTTTGAGATATATTAGATATTTCAAATATCCTAAAATAGATTTAAATGAATGCACTGGAATAATGACATTTTTGGAAGTGACCAAGGGAACTTAGAGCTCATTCAGTATATTTAAAATTTTTAAATTGTACTGATAAGAATATTTAATCCTGCAAGAAAAAGATGAAGTAGAAGGGACATGTTGAAAGATTAGGTGTAAAATACTTGGCCTTCTAGCCTTTGTCTTTTTCCATTATACTCTTCAGTAGTGTCTAACATACTAATTATTCCCAAGAGTAATTTTAAAAAAGATGCATATTCCAATGATAGTTTATAACAGACTGGAGCTGACTCTAGACTGAAGTAAATGATTTATTATTAATAAACATAATTGGATAGATTCAGTTTGAAATAACGTTTTAAACATCTACTATATTTGAACTTTTTTACTTAAATAAAGATACATGCACTAAGTGTACATAAATACATATATAAACATACAATAAAATATACTACTGTTGCTTTTGCATGCATTACCAAAATCCCAACAATTATTTAAATTCATTACTAATTATCCATGAATCCTCAAGAAATAAAAAAAAATACTTGTTTTCTCTTTATATTAGCAAAACATAAAACTAACTATATTCATAAAAAATAATACTCATAATTCTGGTGTCAGACTGTGTCAAAAAGTTTCTCTGAATTTACTGGATCTGACTTTTATAATAGGTTACAGACAGGCTACAAACAGAACTCAGGGTACATTCACCTCAGTAAAGAGTGATTGAATTTCTTTTCCACTGTTGTGCTACCACTGCTTACAAATAATTTCAAATACAGTAAACTCTCAGTTAACCAGCACCTTGGGAAGATGCAGATAAATGCAAGTAGACTCTCTCTTAACCAGGACTCTAGCAACCGGCAAAGTCCAGTTACTTGAGATTTGGCCGGTTGCTTGAGTTCTGGTTAACAGAGTCTGCTGTATGTTTACAGTTACAGTACTTCATATTTTTCAGGGGTCTTCTTAAAGCAACATGCAAAAGACTCTGTTTGGGAAGCACATTACAGAGAGGCAAATCTCTGGGGACTCTTGCTGTACTAAGGACCCGCCTGTGTACTCCTTAATTGAATTAGAAACTTAAAATACATCTAGTAAATTGGGGCATAGACAGAAAGACAGGCATGTCTTTTTGTCCACAACCTGTGTCAGTACATTTTGGGCTATGAAAAGTTTTTTGTTGTGGTTAAATTTGTTGGGGTGACACTGGTTAGTAAAATTATGTGGGTTTCAAGTGTACGATTCTATAATACATCCTCTCTATGTTGCACCACCCAGAATCAGCTCTCCTTCCATCATCATGTATTTGACTCCCCCTCCCTCCTGCACCATCACCCCGCCCCCTGACCCTCTGGTGACCACTAAACTGTTGCCTGTGTCCGTGAGTCTTTGTCTCTCTGTTTGTCTTGTTCCTTTGTTGTTTTCAGCTTTGTATCCCACATATGTGTGAAGTCATAAGGTTCTCCAGTTTTCTTCTGACTTATTTCACTTAGCATAACAATCTCAAGATCCATCCACGTTGTAGCAATGTCCCGTTGTAAATATGTGCCACATCTTCCTTATCTAGTCATCTACAGTCTTGACACTGCAAATGTCCTAGCATCTCTAGTAAGAAGGAAGTGAAAAGACAAAAAAGAGGGAAAAACAAGGAAGGAAAAGTAAAAGGAAGAAAAAAGAGGAACGTGTTTGAGAGAAGGGTATTCTTGTTCAGAGGAAGGAGAGAACAGGGGTAAAACAGATTTCCCTCCATGTTTTCCTTCACTCCTACTGCCTCAAAGTCCTACATTAAAAAGCAAAACCAAACAGGAGTTTGGGGTTAGTTTGCTTTATTAGTTGATTTACAATTACCCAAGATTGGATTTTAGACACATGAGTTAGCAGGGTCCAGAATTCAAGGGGAATTTAGACATAATAACAATATTTAACAGCTGTTCAACAAATCCAAAATCATTTCTGTAAATAATTTATATATGCTTTATGCAAGGTATGTAAATGGCATCTGGTACAGGCCAAATTATGGCAGCATGTAATTTGTCCTCTTGGTTTGAATGTCTGGTCATTCCTGATGACAATTTGGGGAAGTCAGCAAGCATTCTAGCATCTGTGATCCATTAACATTTCCAAACAGACAATAGAACATTCTCGTAAATGTGTTTTAGGAAGAGGTAAGGGTAGTGAAACGTTCAGAGAGTGACTGGTTTTAGGTGTAATTCCCCCAAACACTTAAGGACCCTCAAATGCAGGGCTTCATTTGATCTGTCGCTGAGCTCTTGGGTGGTTCCATGGGAGTTAATTTTGAGGTCACAGGCCTCTTGAGCATTGGGTTTCCTGGCATTTGTACCAGTTAATGACCTAACTGAGTGGATACTAAGACATTGCCTGCATTAAAATATTAACTCCTACTGGTTTTTCTATCATTAGTTGCTTCATTCCTTTGGGTTGTCAAGACAAGATTATCTTCAAAAAGCTCCTCATTAAAACACTTTTGGGAGGGGCTTAACCATCCACTAAGTTGGCAGGTAACAGGAATCCTTCTAAAATAGATTGTTAGACAGAGGAAATTTACCACAAGAAAAAAGAATTAAAAGAAAGAGAAAGAGAGAGAGAGAAGAAAGCTCACTCATGGCTGCGTAGGTTTTCTAAAGCAGCAGAGTCTCAGGGGGGTTCCCCAGAAAGCAGGTTCTGACACAAAATAGTTGGCAAGGTAGCAAGGAGTTTATTGGGGAGTCCTTTCAGGTTCAACGGCCCCTATGGCAGGGGAAGAAAGTAGGACTGGGCAGAGGGGGAAGTAAAGTTGCAACCACAACTGAGCCCATCTTGGCGCCTCCCGCACGTGCTCTGGGGCTACAATGGCCGGAGGAGTGTTCGGCGTGCCATTCGAACGGTGGAGCCCTTCTAGCCCATTGCACAAGTCTCTGGGTATGGAAGAGCCCACAAAGGCCAGAATGTTGGGGTAGGCGACTCTGTGTAGCTGAACAATCCGTGAAAGGGCAGAAGTGTCTTTGCCAAACACCATGCAGCAAAATGTCCTCCCTGGATGGGAAGTCTGGATGGCACACCTGCATGTCCCACAGCAAGCACGGATGTCCCTGGCTTTGTGTTCCCAGAAACTTCAAACCCTCGAAAATAGTGAACACTCAATACATTTTTGCAAAACAGTGGATTACTAGAGGAAATAAAGTGTGAAATAATGTGCTTAGGAGATAGGAGCAGGGACCAGAGAGAAGTTCAAGATGGCGGACCACAACTGGAAACTTCCAGAGTCTGCAGGGGTCTGGTCCCACCGTGAGATGGGAAGGAGGCCACTGTTGGGGTTACTCTTCACCACGGGGCACACTCTTGCTTCTCCAAGATTAGTCATCTTTGTGTCAATGCCCGGTGTTCAGGTGGCTCCTGTCCAACGCAGGGCCATTGCCTTTGACTCTGAATCATGAATTCTCTCCCCTGTAAAGAACTGTCATTAAATTCACTCATTGTTAATATTGATTTATGCCGTTTTTCTTCTGATAGTAATTACAGTCAGCAACACATAATCAATTATATTTCCAAATGAATATCTTTCATCATTTTTACCTGTATTTTTCCATTTTTTCTAATGAAGAAAAAGTTAGTCTTAGTTTCTGATACTACAAATTATGGCTTTCAGAATTTTTTTTTCTGTTTTTACTTATACTCTTATGTTACATTTGCAGTTAGAAAAAAAATGTCCTCACTTTGGTCTATTGGTTAAATAATAAGGGTATGTGTGTGTGTGTGTGTGTGTGTGTGTGTGTGTGTGTTCATGCATTATTTTTTAAAATTAAATAACTGATAGCATTTTAAAAACTAATAAATGGAATTAAAAAGTGAAAGTTGCTGCCTTACTGCTTGCTTACCTGCTCATGTCTTCATGGACTGCTCAGAATTTTGACATGGCCATCAATAAATGTTGCTGCAATAATGAAAGTGTACATTTGATTCTGTTTCAGAAAGTGTCCCTACGGAAGTATGATGCCTTGTCTCACATTTTGAAGATATTCTGTGCTTAATCATTTTATTTATATTCTTGGAAGGCCGTAGTGCTAAAAAGGTTTTGGGCAGGAAATGACTGAGTCAAAGTTTTCAAAGAACGATATCGCATCACTTTCTTGAAGAACTTTGAGTTCTGAAAGTTCAGCATCATCTTGAATTTCTTTGAAAATCAATGTAAGCACTACCGCTATTTCTAAGGGCCCTTCGAGTTAATGGACATATTAAAATATCTGTTTAAATTTCCAAACTGGATGGGA
This sequence comes from Lyroderma lyra, assembly GCA_004026885.1. Taxonomy (NCBI): domain Eukaryota; kingdom Metazoa; phylum Chordata; class Mammalia; order Chiroptera; family Megadermatidae; genus Lyroderma; species Lyroderma lyra. The sequence goes on from PVJL010002094.1 coordinate 5,584, forward strand.
AATGAAGTGCAGTAATTTGCTAACGTCAGTTTACCTTGAGTCACGTCCTTCCTCCCCCATTTCCTGTTTCACGGTCCTTAAATGCAGAGGCTACTGCTGAGCAAATGCACTCGGGTCCTACCTGCTTTTCTATAATTTATTGCTTCATTCCTTTGCCCCGGTGACTCAGTTCTTCTTCCTTCTTCCCTTCCTCGAAGATAACTATGTATTTCCATGGATTTTTCAGTTCCAAAATGGTAACAAAAAGAAGCAAGATGAGTTAAATTTTTATGCAAATTCCAAAGTCATATCTCTTGGAACCCAGAAAGATGATTTTCTCCATAGATTTAATATGATAAATACATAATTACGTTTGATAAGTAGTGTCTGTGTCTAATTAAACCCAGAAAATATATTGTTTATTGGCGATAGGATGGGTATTGCTATTCTTTCTGTTTTTCCTCTCCCTACCTCCCTCCTTCCTTGCCTTTCTCTCTCTCTCTCTCTCTCTCTCTCTCTCTCTCTCTCTATTTTGTTTGTTTGTTTGGACCCTGGAAAATTGACTAATGTCACAGAAAGTGTATAGGTACTAACGGGGTCCTACTACAGGAAATCAGTGAATACAGAATAATACACTGACAAGTGTTCAAATCACCGAAGGACATTGTTGACGTGCAGGTTCTGAGTCTGTACTTTTGGAGTGGGCGGGAGGGTCTGTATTTCTAAGTTCAAGGTGGTATGGGTGTCGCTGGCCACCCTTTGAGTAGGAAGGCAGGCGGGATGTAGAACTAGAAACATTCTAAGTCAGGGGCTCGTAATCGTTTGCAAATATATGCGTCACAGTCTTCTTTGAATAGTTTATGAAGCCTATGAACTTCTCACAAAATAATGTGATAAAATTCACAAATAAGGTTATAAAATGAGCATTTGCAAATACTAGTATCAAACTATTAGAAAACAGTTCGCTATGTAGTAATATACGTGCTTCACTATTTACACATTAAATATCACTGCCTACTATTGGGTCTAATACTTTTTATAATTTCAAAGTAATGATGTTTTGAGATGCCTGAAGTTCATAGTAGAAGATACAGTATCTGTGATTTCTGCTTGTGACAGTCATGAGTATTACCCACACCTCCATGGTTTGTCGGTCATGTTCATAATTGAAGGAAGTGGCATATTTTAGTTCGTGGTTAATGAAAAGAAAGATGTTCATTTCTCCTAAGAATGTGCTCCAAGCTTCTTTACAGCAATGAAATATCAGGACTGGGAACCAACACAAACACCTGATTCTTTTCATATAATAATTTATGAATTACTAAGTACAGAAGGCAAAGCTCAGCACACGTATACCATTTCATCAATGGCCCTCTGGTCCCGCTGTTCCCTCTTTCCATAATTTATTTTAGTAAATTTGTATTGACTATAAGACTGTATTAGCTTTTTAAATGTAAGTGTCACACGGGGGAAATCGCAATGTGAAGGAACCAGAACATACATGACACTTAAAAATGTTTAGAGGTAACTCACATTTAAAAGAATTATTTATTAAAAAGAAACTAGTGACATGTTTATATGTTTTAATTGCTGTAGTGCATATTATTCATAGCAACAAAATCAATAGTCATACCATCATAAGACAAAGTCAATAAAGTACGAAGATTATCATCGACAGTCATCTGCCCTTGCCTGTGGAGGTGTCTTGGGGTCTATAGCTCACCTTCACACATGATCTCATTTGATTCTCCCAACCATTCTGGATAGTAGGACGAGCAGGACCGGTGACCCCATCCAATAAATGAGAAAACCCACATTTGCATTTTTTTGGAATTAACTCACAGATGCAGTTGTAAGGTCAAGGCTCAAATCCAGGCCATCTTTAGACATCTATTTGTTTAGCAACCTACTCTCTGCTCCTCACAGTTACAAAAGACAGAAACAAAAGGGTTCTTGCCCTCAGGAGACACTTCCGGGCCGAGCAGCAGGAAACTTGACCTCTATTGCACACACTGACCTGTTTGTAAGATGCCCTAATGCAGCCTGCTGCAAAGGGTGCTCGCATCAGACATCTGCAAAGGCACTTTAAGTCAGTGGAGAGCTTTTGTGCTGGGAACTCCCTTTACAGCTAATTTTTTAAAATCCTGTCCTGTGTTCATCATCTTTATTCGGGAGCAAACAAAAATGTCCTCGAATAAGCATCAGCCTGAGCATTTGGGACTCCAGATCACTCCTTGTTTTATGCAATGAATGGAATGATTTTGAGAAACTGGCTTTCTGTTTATTTAGGTTTTCTTGGATTCATTTGATAAACTTCTATAATCTTCATAGAGTTCTTATACATCTTTTATTAAATTTATTCTTAATACCCTTGGTCTTGGCTGTTCTTAAGGATAATATAGGCTATAATCCTTTTTCTTTTTTATCAGGAAGAAAGTTTGTTTGTTTCTAGAAGATAACTTTGTTTTTGTGTTTTTTCTTTTTCATCATAAAAGGATTTCAACTCGGCAGTTTCTGGTTGAAAAAATAATGGAGTAATGTTTAAAACTCAGAAGAAAAAGAGGATGCCCCCCCCCCAAGATATTTTATCCAGCTAAGACAAAATAAAGGTGGAAAATTTTCTATTATTCGAGCCGAGATATTAGTCAAACATAATGTCTGCACTAAGTAGATGCTTTGAAGCAGACATCTGTCAGTGCACCCTCCACAGCACAACAAACAGAGCAAATTAAAAAGAAAAAGAAAAAGCAACCTTAACCACAATAACAAAAAAATTTCATGGATTCTAACATCCACCAATTAAAAGTTACTTTTAAAAGTCCAGACTCAATAAAACACGGTGGGAGCATCACTACATTTACTTAACCACCTACAGAAATTAAACAGCTATGAAAATTATGGCTTCAGAAGAGAATTTAGGTAGTAAACCTTGGCAGACATTGCATTTTGTATAGATGTATGCCCCATGATTTTTAGATAATGCACTCATGTTTAAAACATCCCATTTATCTCCAAGCATCTTGATAAATCATCCCAAAGACAATCCTACTCTATTGAATCTTTTATTTGTTTAGTCCCAGCAATACAGTTATCCTGTGTTGAATTTTATTTACAACTTAAAAAGATAAAGTGGAAATCAATTTTAAACTTCTATCCATGCTAGCTAAAACAGAGGTGCAATGAGCAAATCATCCTTGTACAAAACATTCTAATAAATAAAAGTGAGCAGTTTTGTTAATAAACAAAAACTAGACTTTGCATAAAAGATTGATTGTGATAATTAGCATTTAATAATCAGCACAGCCTATATTCGCTTCTGTCTTTCTGTTGAAATACATATTGTTATAATAGTATTTTTCCTTTATTTGTTCGCCTTACTGTAATCTAGATGGGGATTAACGTGAGAGGAAAATGAAATGATATATCTTTAAAATGGGTAAGATAATTTTATAATTTAAAGTTGGGACATCATTTAAAAGTTCCAATTTCTTTCACTTGACTTTGATTCATTCATCTTCAAAAATAGACATTTATCTCCATTCAAAGAGTGCTAATTCTAAAATGGACATTTCAACAAATGGAAAGATAAGAAAGGCCCAGTCTGTTTCTAAAAGTCTAGCAGCAATAATATGTTTTTTACTGTAGCTTCTGAGAAGTTAGCATCTCTTCAAATTGTCTTTTAAAAAATTATACAGCATTAAGCATTTTTATTTACTCTTAAAAAAAGATTGTAAATTGAAAGTAACCCTGATGTCACAGGCTGATTTTACTATTTTTTTTTAAATGACAGTTTTTTCTGTGATATATGACACATACCATAAATTCAACCTTTTAAAATGTATAATTTGGTGTTTGTTTTTGTTTGTTTGTTTTTGTTTTTGTTTTGTATATGCACAGATTTGTGAGATCATCACTACTGTCTATATTTAGAACATTCTCAATGCCCCCTCAAAATTTAATACTCACTGGCGGGTCACTCTTCACCTCCCATGACCCACAGTCCCGCACAACCACTAATCTATATTTTGTCACTAAAGATTTGCCATCTCTGGACATGTCCAATCAAAGGACATCTAATAATGACTGATGATATAACACAAAAATAAAAATAAACTCAAAATAAAGGTATGTTTTAAAAAATCACAGGGATGTAGAGTACAACATAGGGAATATAGTCAATACTATCATAATAACTATGTACAGCATCAGGCGGGTAATAGACTTTATTGGGGTTATCACTTTGTGAGATTTATAAATGTCTAATCACTATGTTATTTTATACACCTGAAACTAATAAAAAAAAAAAAAAGAAAAGAAAAGGAACCATACAACATGTGGTCTTTTGTGACTGTCTTCTTTCACATAGCATTGTGTTGTTAAGGTTCATTTATGTTGTAGTGTGTATCAGTACTTCATTTTTGTTGCCAAATGATACTGCAATGTATGGATACTTTCTTTATCCATTTATCAACTGGCAGGCTTTGGGTTTTTCCATTTCTTCTGTTTGTTTGTTTATTATCTCCAATGCTGCCATGAACCATTGTATTCATATTTTTGTGTGGACACATATATCAAATCCTCTTGGCTACATACCTGGGAGTGGAATTGCTGGGTCCTATAACTAACTCTATGCTTAACATTTTGAGAAACTGTTATACCAAACTGTCTCCCAAAGCACCTTCACCTGTTACATTCTCATCAGTATTGTATGACCCTTGTAATGTCTCCTCACCCTGCCAACACTTGCTACTGTCTGGTTTCTTTTTTAACATTTTATTCACATTTTGACCCTTTTCAGGGCTGGTGATACTCTCTTGTGATGCTGGGCAGTGAAAGGGAGATGTTTTTGTCCAACCTCAGGCTAAGAAGCGTCCCGAGCATGTTTAAGACAAGCTGGGCTAAGCGAGGATGTTTGGTAGGGTAGGTGTATGAAAGGCATTTTTGGCTTCTGATGGGTTTATTGGGAGGTAAGCCCATTGTCAGTCATGGAGGATCTCTATACAATTCTACCATTATGTGGTTGTCTTTTCACTTTCTTGATCATGTGCTTTGGCACAGCAAATGTCTTTAATGTTGATGTCAAATTTACATTTTGGTGGCATAGCTAAGAAACCTTGCCTAAGCCAAGGTCACAGAGATTGATTGTTATGATTTCTTTTAATAGTTTTATCATTTTAGCTTCTGTATACAGACTGATGATCCATTTTGTGTTAACTTGTATATGGTGTGAGAAAGGGGTCCAGCTTCACTCTTTTCATTGTGAATATGCAGTTGTCCCAACACCATTTGTTGAAAAAACTTCTTTTCCCATTGAGATGTATTGCCATCCCTGTCAAAAATCAATTGAACAAATGTGTAAAGATTTATTTTTTGATTTTTGATTTTATTCTACTGATTTATGTGTTCACACTTACACTGGTATTATACTCTCTTGACTTATTGTAGCTTTGTAGTAACTTCAAATTGGGAGTAGTGAGTTCTTCAACTTTGTTCTTTTTCAAGATTGTGCTGGCTCTTCTGGGTCCTTCGTATTTCCATATGAATTTTATAATTAGCTTGTCAATTTTATGTTTTAAAAAGCAAGCCAGGATTTTGATAAATAGTATTTTGAGTCTATACATCATTTGGGGAAGTATTGCCATCTTTTTTTACATATTTATTGGGAATAAACTTTAAAAATTTTTTTGACTTCTGGGAGTAATGTGTTTATGTCTTTTACCATTTTTTTCTGTTATTTGTTTGTGTTTTTCTTAATGATTTGCAAGAATTTTAAATATTCTGGATACTATTAATAATCCTAATCAGTTATTGTGTTGAAAATATCATCTCCTAGAGTGTGGCTTGTCTTTTTATTAATACTTTTCTTTTTTACAGTGTTCATTTTTACAGTGTTCCAAGTTGAAAAAAAACATTTTTTAAAGATTAATGTAGTCAAAATATATGTTATTTTACTGTAGGATTAATGCTTTTTAGTATCACTTTTAAAAATCTTAACCCATAAATATAAAACACCTTCTTACATTCTCTCCTGTAAAATCTACATTTCAGCTTCTAACATTTAAACGTAATCCAATAGATCTTATTTTTTATATATGGAATGAGAAAAGGTTCCATGTTGATTTTGTTCTGTATGGAGGGTAAATCATCCTAGCACCATCTCTTGTATAGTATTTCGGGTTCTCATGTGTTTGCAATGCTGGGTCTTTCTTATGCTTCCTGCATTTGATGTTTTCTTTCTGTATTAGATGTTATTATTTATCCCTTAAGCACAGGTTTATGGTGTATTTTATGATCTGATAGGCAAACACACCTATCTTGCTTTCCTTAGGAGTATTTGGACTCTTTGTGACCTTTTGCACAATCATACTCATTTTCTTAGGACTAGCTCTTTAAATTTTAGTTCAGACTTGAGTTGGAATTGTTTTCAATCCACAGACCAGAATGTTTAATGGTTGACACGTTTTGAGTTTTATTTTTAAAATTTGAATCTAACCTCTGATCATAACAACTTCTCTTTTTGGTCTTTTGAAAATTATTACATAGAATCCTTGACCAACTTTAATTTGCTTTCTTCTATGAAGACTGTATTTTTGTTGTTAAACAAAAATGTCATCCTTAATGAAAGATTCTCTGTTCATTAGTTTGTAGAGAATGACCATTTTTAAAAAAATTGATATTCTATCCATGCACTATTGTTCATAATGGTTGGTGGATAGAGTCTCTTGTATTTTCTATGTAGAAAGTCATTTCATCTGTGAACAAAACACTTTTGTTCTTTCCTTTTCTATCTGTCCCTTTTTAATTTCATTTTTCCTGCAGTTTATTGGTTGGAAGATATCAGATTGCTTGTGCTATAAACTTTACCGCAATCTGAATTTGCCTGTGATTTTGTATAGCTTGTTCTTCTGTACCTTGAATTTTCTATACCAAGACCAGTAGTTAGATCTAGAGACTTGACCAGGAACGACTGTTTGGGTGCACCCCCATAGCAGACATAGGGATATACCCCAAAAAGGACACGAGGAGGCTAAGGGATAAAGGGTAGAAAAAGTATAGATCCCACTTTCCAGGAATGTAATTGTGCTGTCTTGCATAACATTTAAAAAACACAATATAAAATCATTTAAAAATTTGGAAAATCAATAAGATTAAGTGAACTACCAGTGGGCAGATTTACTTTAGCTTACAGTCCAGTCCTTTGCCCAAGATCATGGCCGGGGACTGTGTCTGGCGTTACCACGGAATGAGCTGAAGGGAGTTGTCATTGCGGTGACTGCTGAAGACCATGCTGACTCTCCCTCTCAGGAGATCATCATGAATTCAGTCACATCACCTGAGCATTGCATCCACGGGCTGTGGCGTGCTGGACACTTGCAGAGCTGCCACTGCATTGGGACAGTTCTGCATGGACTCTCGCATGGAGGATGGCTGCAGGAGACAGCACTGTGGGTGGATGATGAGTGGGCACAGAGAAGGACATTGTTCCTCTCCACGTGGCTGTGCTACATCGCAGGTCACATTCAGGAGCAGTTCTGTTGCTCCAGGACGTTTTCTCTTCAATGCCGATGAGAACTAAGCAAGTGACCGCCAGTAAAGCTCGGAACAAAAATCTGGACCTTTTGCTTTTTACTTTCATCCCTTCCACCTCCCTATTGACCTTTAACCTCTTCCTTCCTCCCCCGACATCATAGTTCCAGCTGGTGACTTTAATGAATATTTTCATTCTAGCACTGAGGTTAGAATAATACTTTCCATTCAATTCTTCCCAGCCTTAGCTGGGAAGAGTGTATGTGGCTGCATACATTCCTAGCACAAGGCTCCAGAGTCACCAGAGGAACCATCCCAGGGTCCAAGCCAGGGTTGTACCACCCCAGTATCAGTCCCTTTATGCCCTTCCCCCATCCCGCACAAAAAACATCTCTCATACATTCACTTCAGCAGAATGTCAAAACTTATTATTGAACGTTGTCCCCTATTGTACCTATAAATTCCTACCTCCATAGGCTCCCTAATGTCATTCCATTTCTAGAGAAATGGATGCTTTTATTGGTTGCCTTATGCAGAAAACCACATGTTAGTTCACGCTGTTTCCTGCTTCCCTAAATTTATTTACCCCCCACCCGCGCCTCAAAATCCACACAAAAATCCGAGCTTTAACTCAGCTGGCCAAGGACGAATATTACTGACTTCTCTGATGTCCATTATTACTTGTTAACTGAATCAGGGGTCTTAGCATGCATTCATTGTAGTACCAGCCTCCCTCTGGAGTGGCTGCCTGCCAGTGTTTGTCATTTTGTTAGTAATGTTGCTTCTTTGCATATACGCATATGTATTTCCTTTTATTGCCTGTGCATGAAAGCGTTAACATAGCAGGACTGGACTTCACAAGGTCCTGCTGGCAGGGTGGGCCTCTGGGAACGTGGCTCTCAGAATTGTCTCTGGGCTCCCGACTGGTACGTTTGTTTGGCTGGACCTGGGGTGTTTGTACACACAACGTGATTAGTGGTACACCCGTGGGCAGAGGGTGCCGACAGGACCCGCTCCAGATGAAGATCCCTGCACTCCGATTTCTTGAACTGGCTTCCTGGGCAGAAACGATGCACGCGTGCTGTTGCACATTTGCTGCTGGAGCAAACACACTGGGTGTGACCCCTTTTAGGCAGGCGGAGAGAGAGCATAGCCACCCTGTGTATGCATTTCTCCAGGGCCTATCAGATGGTTGTGTCGGTTCACACACCCGGGGAGCTGCCCGGTGACATCCAAGACGGCCCCTGTGTGGAGGGCAATGGGAGGCTGAAGACCGGGGAGGGCCACTTCGGGCTGGCTGGGGGCCAACCAGCAGGTGAACTTCCTTATGAGGCAGAGTGTGGAGACCACAAGACAAGTCGATCTCTATCCAACCAGAAACTTAAAAGCTTATACAGAGCCCTTCAGGGGCTTCAGTCGTGTGTGCTGTCCAGGTGGCCTTGGTGACACATCACTCTCTCGAGCAGTCGCCCTTGCAAAGGGCTCCCGCTGGGCAGAGCGCACATCGTCAGGACGGGAGGGGGCGTAAGGAAACTTCGATTTCCTGGGTCAGCTTGCGGGTCGACCAGAGGTCATGTCCTCCCCACGACCTCCTCCAACGGTTTCTTTTCCCTTTGCTGACGCCACTGTGTATTCTTTTCATGGTAATGAACTGGAGCCCTGCACACAGAGGACCACAGTCCTGTGAATCGCCCAGTGTGACATTGCTCTCTGGGACCCTCAAGCACCACCTGAGATGCTGTCACAGCAACAGTCATGATGTCAACTGGGTATTCTTTCACAGTGACAAAAAATATAAAAACGGACGCGAGCAGGACAGAGCGGAAGAGCCGTGTGACGCTTTACTGGGCGGGAGGAACGAGTGAGGATGAACAGCCAGGGTCAGAGCCTCGTGGGGAAAGCTGCGCGTGGAGCAAGGCAGCACTCAACACCAGCGCGAACCCCTCTGGGACCCCAAAAAGCTCAGGACTGGCAAGTGGCAGACGCACAGGCAGGGGCGTGGCAAGTACCTGCAGGGGAAACTGGAGCCGTGACGTCCAGCCCGCGGGTCCGCCAGCCCCGGTGCTTTCACGAACACCAGAGATCAGGTGCCGACCCCGAGGGGAAGGAGCAGAGAAAGGAGTGTCCCCATAGCTCTAGGGCTCCTGCAGCATGGCAGCTGTGTCCCTATCAGTGAGGCATTTGACGAAGCTCCCCCTACCTCTGCCCCCCAGTTACCAGAAGTTTCTGAGCAGCAGTTGAGCCCTTCCTCCATCTATGTGACCTCCTAGTGCAGACATATCAGACTTCTGAGCAAAACGTGGCGTCTAGATAAAAACAAGATGGTTTTAAAAACCAGAGCCATCCAGTTTTCATTAAATTCTGCCCCCACCCCCACCCCCGGCACAGCGGAGCCCGTTTTAGGCGCAGAACCCCGCCCTAGGCAGAGCCCACAGAGCTGAGCTCAGCTGAACAGTCTCCTCCGGCACCGAGTTCGCCAGCATGTCTAAGTTTGGCACATTTGCTTCTTCATTCCATATGGCAGGGGGAAACAGAAAGCCCTGGTGGAGCAGATTAAATACATGAAGCCGAGATGAGCTGACCGGAGAGGCGGGAAGCCCCAAAGGATTGCAGACCCCGTGTTCAGTCCGGTCCAGGGCCAGGGTTGCCTCTGTCCCCCTGACTGCAGGCCACTCGTGCTGTCCTCTGAGTATGTCCCCCGGTCCGGTTCGGCTAGCTCAGCGGGAGGACGGATCTCACGGCACACAGCCCTGCTTTGATTCTCGGGTGGATTGTAATTGGATTCAAGCTCAGACATCCACGGTGGAAATGCAGGCGTTTATTTTCCAAGGATCCGAATGCGGCACATTACCACCTACCTAGCGGGGTCTCTCTCTCTATCACTCCACATGTAGAATACATGAAGCATATTGTCACAACAACAGGACTGCCTGGGAAGTCTCCAGCCAGGTAATATGGAAAATAGAGGCCTTTATGGCTGGGTTTTCTCCGGACCGCCCTTGCGTATAACATAAAACACAACATGACATAAAGGATGAGAATTTACATCTTGGCCCCCGTCTCTGTCTGTCCTCTGAGCATCTCTGCGATGATCATTTCTATCCCTAAAGTCTGCAGCCAGGCGACATCAAATGATTGTTTTGTGCCCTCACATTATCCACAGCCTTTGTCCCCGGCCACTGCCCGCCCGAGCCCCACAGCCTACTCGGACCTGTCGGACACGGGGCCCCTGGCCTGTCACCACTGCACTTGTTCTGCTCTTTCTAGCTGCCCGGTGCCCACTGAACTTGACCCAGCGCACCGGCCTCCTCTTTTCACCTTGAGTCTCTGCCTTCAGGCTGTCTGTGTTGTCTGCCCGGGATCCATCAGACTCGCCGCAGCCCCGGCCCGCCCCACCGCACCCCACGGGGAGAGCCCAGGGAACCTTCTCTTCCCTCACGCTGACTCGTGTGCGCGATGGTGGCAAAGGCGGAAGGTCCACGTGACCGCATTTATTTCGGTTGGGACAAAGTGTGACGTTGGCACATGCTGCAATACAAGCTTTGAAAAATGCAGGTCACGGTGCACAAAGTCAATCTTCTAGGAGAAGTTAGCCTGGAGAGTGATTAAACATGGGTGTAGGGGGGAAAACGCTAAAATTTGCCCAAAGGAAAAAAAAGATCGAATATCCTTAACGAGTCCGATATTTGAAAAGGTACAAGGTGGTCCCAGCACAAGATGTTACCGTTGGCTCCTAGTCACAGCCAGAAAATGAAATCAATCCGATGGACCTTTCTCCTTCTTGGGCAGTGCGTGCTGTTTGCTCCCTGGGCCTCTGCTCCCATCTCGGTGTTTTAAAACTGACGTGTTTATTGAAATTTCTGTGCGCCAGTACATGAGTAAGCTGGGCTTTCTGGTGCACGCCTCTTCCTCTTCCTCCTCTGCAGCTGGAATTACTGCACTGACTCCATCATTTCCAGGCACCCTGCCCATCTTTCATTTTCTTAAAATTATAGCTAGCAGCCTTGCAGAGCCATTTGCCAACACCTTAAGTACCTTATTAATTGGGTTTGAAAAATTGTATCTAGTCTGCACATTCAATTCATTCAATTAAAATGAGCGAATGTCCATGGGGCTGTTCATTCGGAGTTGAGTTCCGGCCAATCCATCTCTAACCAAAAGTAAAACAGCTTCCTTTCTGGACGGAGCCTCTGTCGCAGTCCGCACAGGGTTGTAGAGCTCTTCATCACTGCCAGGGCTCACACAATAGCGTTTCTAGTCCCCACGATTACTCCTCGGAGGTGGTCAAAATACGAGGTCGGACAATTAATTTTGTGAACGCATCCTACCTCACTGCTGAGTATCTCTACGGCCACCTTCAAAAGACTCCCCTGGGGAAGCTGTGCACCAACGCCAGCGCCTCGTCCACCCTTCAAAGCAGTTTGGAATTCTTTTTCTGGAATGGCCTCAGAGCTGTCGTTGTCCCCATAACCTGACAAGTTCGTGAACTTGCCACCCTGTGCTTATGTTGGCATCACTGGACAAACAACTTGGTAAGTTGTCCTAACTTTGGCAAGGTTATGGTGAGAGCTCCGATGCCCGTTCCAGAAAAAGAGCGGCGTCAGAACTGCTCTGAGGGGTGCACTGGGCGCTGGCATCGGTGCACAGCTTCCCAAGGGGAGTCCTTCGAAGGGGACCGCAGTGATGCTCAGTGATGAGGCGTGTAGAACGTTTTCTGGGATGAGTTCACGAAACTGCTGAACATCGTAAGTCTCCATTTCCCGGCCATAGCTTTGACACATAGGAGGGTATAGTTCAGGATGCCATGATGCTTATTCTTCTTGCAGATACTGAAATACTTCTGGGCTGGCTAGAAAGATTTATTTGAAATTGAGGAAAATATGTGTTTAGGGAAAAAAGACAATGTTTAAACGGATGAATCAGTGAATGAGATTTGGGAATCTTTTCTTATTACTCTTTTTGATATTCTTTAGATTCTAATCCTCACCATCTAAAAATTATTTTTATGGTTCTCATTGAAGACATGGTTGTACTTGAAAAATAAATACGGAAGGAAATAATTTAAATCTGACCATTAACAATGTACTTGTAATGTTGCTGAATCCTCAGCTCTCTAAGTAGTACCGATTTTCTACTCTCACGTGGCATAGCAACAATATCTATGTGGGCTTCAAGAGGGTATAAATAAATTGTTAAAACAGGAAAGAATGTATACCATGGCACCCTCCCTTACTGTATTATAACACAGCTTGGCCATCAGGTCTGAGTCTGATGTATTTTTTCTTTACCTCACGGTTCCCATTTTAATGCTTTGCACCTGGTGGTTGGCCAGCCAATTGCTGCTCAGGTACGTGAAGGGCAAGCAGTGAGTCAGAACTCACTATTACACCTACGGATTAAAGCACACAAAAACAAAGGCATTCCCGCCCCTGGAATTCTGAACGTTACACGTTGGAAGTACATTAAGATGGACATTTTGGCTTTATTTGGTCTTGGGGCTGACTCTATAAGCAAAATGGAATCATTATAGGTGAACTTGGGGAGTGCCATTTATCATATTAGTCTAGGGTTCCTTCTATTCTGAAACAAATACCCAGGGATTATTTTTAGCTGATATGAAATATCACTTGCAAAGATCTGTGTTTGGATACCTACCAAATGCAAAATGTAAGTATAACTATGGAAACACTCTTTCCATTTCTGAAGAACACAGGCACAGCATCAAAATGAAATAGAATTATACGGTTTTAACTAATTGTTATTTAATTAGTAGAAGCAGTTTTGGTAGAACAAGTGCATTTTAGTTTGTTTTCCTCTAAAATATGCTGGGAAATATATTAGAAATTATTTTTTTCAAGGTAAACAAATTTGAAGGAAATATTTTAAAAGTTGAAATTAATGCATAAAATCCTAGATAAACAAAATATCACAGTCTGAAATAAACACAGAATCAGCAACAATGCTGCTGCAAGCCATTGTGAAACCTGAGGAAAAAAGGAAAAATCAAATATTGATCCCTAGTCTTAGCCCTGGATTTCACTAAAGATTTTATTTTATTTTTTCACACTTCAATTGTATTTTATTTTTAAAGATTTTTATTAAAATATAGCTAACATACAATGTTATACTTGTTTCAGGTATACATTATAGTTATTCGATATTTATATACCTAAGAAGCGATCGCCGTAAGTCTGGCAACCATGTGACACCGAACCACATCATTGTGGTTTTACTGACCGTATTCCCGGTGCTGCACGTGACATCCCCAGGACTTATTTGCTTTATACCTGAAAATTCGGACCTCCTGTGGCCCTTCACCTTTTCCTCCCTTTATTAAACATTTCAATTATAGCTGACATTGAATATTATTTTATATTAATTTCAGATGCAAGGCCTAGTGGCTAGACATCTACGTCATTTCAGAAGTGGTCCCCCTGACTAGTCCAGCACCCACCTGGCCCTATGCACCGTTATGACCATCTCCTTGACTATGGGCCCTATGCAGTGCCTTACACCCCCGTGACACTTGGGTCCTTTTAGTGATTGGTTACCTGGAACCAAACACTGACTGCTCTGAGTTTCCTTATCTTGACGAGTAGGAGTTGAACTAGCTGACTCTCCATGGATTACACTCGTGATTGTTTTTGTTCTGTGCTATTCAGGTGTGATCATGGTATTATTTTCCATTAGTTAAACCTACGTTGAAACACCTGGACGAGCACCTAATTAGCTGCACGAGGAAATGTCCGAGTGCCCACAGCAGCACGGACCCCCCAGCAAGCACTCTCCCCTTGTCCTTCTGTCATAGCCGCCCTCTGCGACCCCCTTCTCTAACATGTGCGAACCCACCGACGGCCCAAATCACCTCTCACTTTTCAAGGAGGAACTTTCAATGCACGTTCTGTTCCTGAGACTCTTCTGGAAATTTCCTAGCGAACGACCTCTACTCCGGCCACATCGCTGCTCCCCCTCAGTGGCTGTCCTCTTGGAGCACTCCGCACAGCGTTGAAGTGCCTCATTCGTCCTCAGTTTATGTGTCTCTTGCCTCCTTTCTAACCATCAGGCTGTCCTGTAGTCCCTTTTGCTTCTTAAAACGAGACACAATAATCCAAAGCCTTAAAAACGGAATGCCTGCCTCTCATTACATTGCTCACACTCCCAACTTCATTTACCCAGCAGTACGTACCAGGCATCTGCTGTGAGGTGGCACTGTGCGAGGGTTTGTAGGCACAATCGTGAGAAGAGAGACACCAGCCCTGATTTTCATGGGGGAAAAGACATTACTAGTCATTTCCATCCTGGCGGGAAAGACTTACCGACAGACATGAGAGCTGGACGACACACGTTTGCAGCTACCTCCTCCTAGGGACAGGGTCTCGGTTTTAGGACAGCCCACCCGAAAGCAGCGTGGCTTGGAGGCAGGACGATTCCGTTTGAGGCTGAGCAAGCAGGGTGTGAACGGGGCCTGGTAGGAAGGAGCATGGTGTGTCTTAGGAAGTGCCAAGAGAGAATTTGTAGGTATGAAAGAGGGAAAAGTGTAAGGTCTGTGCGTATTAAATTACGATGCTCTGAGAGATTTGCTGGGCAGCGGACTTACTGTGGAATCTGATGTGCGCCCAAGTGTCCACTGAGAGACCGATTCAAACGTCAGGTCTCTTACGTCACCCGGGCTAGGAATTCCCGCGTTGGAGCGGACAGTGTGTCTCTCTCATACCCACATTCGTTCTTACGAATAAAGGCCACTAGAGGGATAGGTACCTACGACCACTTACAAGCTAAAGGCAAATAAAGCCTTTGGATTGGCAGTTCCACAGGGTTCGAGTTTACTTATCTGTCATCTGTCTAGCCATCTAGCCATCCACCCACCCACCCCCCATCTATCAAAGTGTTAATGTGACCTGTGCGTGTGTTTAGGAGGTTGGGGAATCCGAGATTAAATAAGTAGACGAATAAACCAATGGACACACACATAGGCATTGCCAGTGATGGTTGTTTAAGCCTAGAAAGAGTCCTTCCCCGTCCTCTGAGGAAGACAGACCTGAAGAGACCCAGGGAGGCCTCGGTTGTCTGGGCGTAGGGGTCCTGAGAGGAGCTCCACGGCTCTTGCACACCTTCTGTCTGCAGTGCCCCCCGGCAAGGCCCCAGCTCCTGACGGTGCTCGTCAGGGCGACCCTCCACAGGGGCGCAGGCTTGGCTTCTCCGTATTTGCCTTTCTTTCCTCAGAGACTACAGGTTTAAGTCATCGTGTCCTTACCGCTGTAAGGACATCCCAAGTAACAGACACATACACTAACGCCAAATATAAATCCTTGCAATGTGGACCAGAACTTTTTTTTAATTTTTAAGTTTATTTGTATTGTTAGATGTATTGGGGTGACATCTGTTAGCAAGGATGACATAGGTTTCGGCACACAATTCTACAGTCGTCGTCAGCTTGCATAATAAGTTCACACCCAGTGTGACTTCTCTTTCCATCACCATCTATTTAGCTCCCCCTCCCTCCTCTCCCACCCCTCCCCCTCCTCCCACTCCCTCCCCACTCCAGAATTTTCTCATCAGTAAAATGGCTGTAACGAAATTCTCCTTGAGTGAAAATGTGCATCTCACCTATTTATAAATTACTATGCATCCGGGAGGGCGAATGCATCTTGGGCGTCTTGTACCTTAAGCACAAGGCAAGGACGTTATGTTAGACCCACCGGACGAATCCATCACTGTTCTGGCAAAACTCTGCAACACGTAAACATAATTTCCACAAAACTAAAATAAAAATCATGATGGTGCCGTAAATAATGACCTGCTCTTTACAAGCCCATGTGACCTTTTCATTCAAAAACAATCTTTCTCAACAATTTGCCCAGATAATGGAACACACAAAAGGGCTTTGCTTAATGCCAGTTAAATTTCTGTATGTATCTCCAACTATTTACAGATCCTAATATTTATTCAGCACTTTATCACTTGCAAAGTGTTTTCACACTCACGCGTGTAGTATCTCATTACAAATGGAGAAGGCTCCTTGCTAAGAGCGTGGTACTACAGGTGGGAACCACGGTTCCAGTTTGCGGGGTGAAGGAGAGATTCAGAGGAGTGGGCAATGTGCCCGACATCGGTGACCCGTGATTTGCAGAGCTCGTCCGAGTCGTCAGCGTCCACGACAGAGCCGGCTCGGTCGTTAGGACGGGTGCACGCCACCTTCCGTAACACCTTGGCCTCCGGTGTTAGCATCCGTCCTCCTGCTGCCAGCGGACCGACGTGAGAGCTGAGGCGCGGAGCTGACACTGAAGCCGTGCCATCCGGGAGCTTGCCCTCATGCACACGAACGTCCTTCCTGCTCATTTAATAAGTAGAGCAAGGCATTTTCATAACAGCAGAATAATGTGTGTTCATGTCTTCAGGTCAAACGATTAAATAGAAAATAGGTTGCAGCTGGTTCCTGGAGATTCCTGTAGATAGTATTTTTTTAAGTAACTGTTGTGAAGAGCAACTTTCTGTCCAATTACCCGTTTCTGCCCCTCCCTGCGGGGCACTTGAGTGGGAGAGTCGCAAAGGGCCCGGTCGATTTAGCACCGCTCTCTAAGCTGCTCGGGTGTTAACTCACACTCAGGTTTATGTGACTCTTTTTACAGACATTCCTTAGTTAAGATTCCAGCAATGGACTCGAAGAGAAATCCCATGGGAGCTTCCTTGTCATCCTCCTGCTCCTCAGCCTCCTCCTCATCCAATATTTATTTCTAAGCACTTTACAAAATAAAGACAATAAAATTCCTTCTTCCTAAATCTAAAGCCTGAAAACAGGGTAGTCTGAAGATTAACCATCTGCAATGAAGTCGTTTTCAATAATTAATTATAATTATGTTTACAAATCAAAAAATAGAAAACAGTTTTAAATAAATGATTCCAATAAAGAAATACAGGGGAAATGTTTGAACGTAAACGTTCTATTCAAGATGATAATGTATCAAAGCTGTATAATTGGTGAATCAGCACAGTCATTTTAAGGAGCCGGTTTAATACGTATATAGAGTAAAAAACCCAATGAAACTGTATGGAATAGGACAGAATACATTGTGTCTTCCCCCCGAGGATCATGCACACATATTGCAGCTCCTAGTTTTTTTTTTGAAGTAAGGTACTCAAATGCTGGAGAAGATACTTTTATTATCTCAGTATCTTTGAGAAGGAGGTTTGTTAGGAACTATTACTTCCATTTTGGGTGCCAGGATGTTGGTATCACCATAAGATAGATAGTGAAGTAAAATTAAATCACGCATTTGGGATTTTTGATTTAAAAGAATGAATCACTCGCTGTGATGATCCAGATGGAGTAAAAGCTTCAACAGCTCAAATTGACCTCATACCAAATGATGACATCATTCAGAACGCTAGTCTTCAAGGACTTTCCCCACCTAAATTCTACCAAGCAGCAGGAAAACAAAAGATAATTTACACATTGCCCAGGACTGTTGAGTATGAATTTTGAAAAACTGTCTAATTTATGACTCTCATGTACTTATCTATTTGACCCATTATTTGAAAACCCCTCCAAAACTCCTATTAAACCGTGAGATTAGTGTTATCAGTGCTCCCCAGCTCTGTAGTTGTTGCTTAGCTATGTGAATGTGTGCACATTATCAGTCCTCATATCTCTACTGCTGCTTAATTCCTTTGGATTTGTTTCTGTGTTTCAAGAGGCAAAATTAAGTTATGCCGGGCACAGGATTAATGGGGTCATTCATCCCACGCTGAGAGAGAACTCAGTAATATATTGGTTTCCACATGTAGCACTGCCCTCTACTGGGTAAAAAAAAATAAATCTGAGGTTATTAATGGATCCCTAACTACTGAAGAGTAGCTTGGTAGAGAATATATATAAAAAATTTTCAATTAACTACTGTGACACTTTTTTAAGCTAAAGGGACTTACTATTATAAGGAACATTATTATAAAATATGAGGATCTTTTACTTCTTTCCATAGACATTTTTACTTCTTTATATTCTTGTTGTGAACAAATGTGGTTTTTTTGGTTTGAATGTGAGATTCTTAGGTCCTTTGGGGCTCACACGTATGAGAGAACACTGTAACTTGTATTAAAGTAGAGAAGTGGCAATAAAATTGAAGTCAGTTTGGCATTAATTTCAAGAATTTCAGGAATGTTTTAGGCGGCAGGTAGAGGATAATACTTTAGTTATGACTTTATTTTGTTCGTAACAGTTGTATTTGTGATCAGCTTATACTTGGATGGTGATAGAATACTGTTTGTGTTTAGGTATACTTTTTGTGAGGTATCGGGGGGATGCTGGGAGGTATATTTCTTCTCTTTTTGTCCTTATTCTGTTTCAAAGTAGGGCAGAGGTTTTAGAAATTAACACCATCCCTGGCTGTATTAATTACCTCTTAATCCAAATGACAAATGTTCAATACCAATACCAGTGTGCTCCTAAGTATGAGCTCCAAGGAATATTGAATAACTATTGAAAAATATGGTTAGTTTCATCAGGAAATTTAAAAAAATGATTTGGAGCTCACTGGGAAAAGGCGCAGTCACCATTGTAGGTGACAACATTGAAGGGTGGCATACAACACTTACGAAAGATTAGTTTTTGACAGTTTCCATGATCTAAAATCTAACGAAGTTTGTGTTTGTTAATCTCACACGTCACATTAATACCTGCCTCAGCCAAACTCTTAGAAGACGCAGAATGGCAGTGGCTCTATGTCATGTTCTCTGACAGGCACCGGTAACGATACTCTATGGTACTTGATAGGTCCACCGCAAACTTCTAAAAAATAGTTGAACTAAGGTAGACTTGACACCCTCTTGCAAAAACTGAAGACGCAACACAGGTATTTCCCCACTAGCAGCAGGGGGCACCTGGTACAACGGCCAAGCTTCTTCCATGATACTAGTTTGTGCTGACTTTATTTTGATGAAATAAATTCTCCGACCTCAAAGTGGACCCTCATAGGTGACTTTCAATGGGGATATTTTCTTTTCAAGAGTACTTTACCACAAACTTTTCTAAATAATGTAAATCCAATAAAGTTCTATCGTAAGGAAAGCTATACCCATAAAACTTCCAGTGAGATTGGACTATTCATTGTATCAGGAAGTTTAGAGGAAAGAATTTAAGATGGCTAATGGACATAGGAAAGATTCTCAAATGCATAGGTAGTCAGGGAGATACAAGGATCAGCAATGTTACTTCATATGTATCGAACTGGCAAAACATTAAAAATTAGATCATATCAAGAATTGATGAGGATGTGGAACCACGGGAATGGCTGTGGAAATGTAAACTGCATTGTAGAAATGTTCGGGTCAATTAGAATACGATTTCCTGTTCATTTCTGTCTCCTTCAAGAGCCACCGCAAAGCTCAGTAGGTAGTATTTTTCTGCTGATAAAACTTTAAAAGCATTCCCACTACCCTCCTACCAGTCACAGAACTTTTATTAAAAGAAAGTGATACAATAAATAGTCCAATCTCTTTGGTGAGAGGGTAAAAAAGAACCTCCTCCTTTACTGCCCCACCTGATATCCCTTTCAGAGGGGCGTCCTTTCTGAACTCCAACAATAGGCATGCCCCCCACTTAATGAACACCTATGACCCCAGGAACTTTTCCTTCCTAGTTGTTACAACATACAAGTTTTTATTCATCTGCATGATTGTTTTACTTATATTTTTTCCAATTCCCTATAAAGTTCATGAGTGTGAAAAGTCTCTTTGAGAGATCTGCTTTGTGTGTTAACACCATCAAATCACAGATACAGTCTTACACAGTATTTCCTCAGTGGTTTTAAAATTTTTTTCCTGCTTTTTTTTTTGAAAAATGTTTGTGAAAGCTCTAGGAACTCGAATACTCTAGAGAAAAGATGGAAAAATATTGGTTTTACTCTGCTTAATTTAGGAAAACAGTAAACCAATTAAGTGAAAGTGCCTCGGACATCTAACTAGGACAAAAGTCATTTTGTCCCTGTTTAAGAGCTGTTCCTGTACTGGGTATTGCCTGAGTTTTTGCAGGTGGGGCACATGATGAAAAAGCACAAGACAGGACTTTGTTGCTGTTTAATCTTTTTTATTTATTTTTAAATTGCAGAGTTACTGTAGTAAATGCTTTGGTTGCAAATTGTTTTTTTATCGTGGGGGATGGCGGGGGTCCATTGTTCAGTTCAACTTGCTGGTGAAATGAAGCACGGTAGTAGGAAGAAAAACAACCAACTACAGTAACAAGCAGAAAAAAATGTTGAGAGGGAAATCATAGAAATGTAAATTATTTTGTTAGAGATTGATATACTTTGTGGTTGAGTTGATCAAAATATTCATCTTTCACTTTTTGAAGGAAGTCGTGAGTTTTACAAGGTATTCATTATAAATAAGTAGAAGAGCTCTTTTCTCAAAGACAGTTGTCTTATAAGAAATGTGAAAGTATCACTCATTGGAGGACAATGAGAGCCGGCTTCGAACTTCTGCACTGTGAATTTTCATCGCATGGGTTTTTGTTGTCATTGAGAAATGACAGTGAAACCAAATTCAAACGTATTTGCACAATTTTTATGGCATGTGTTTTATGAATTGCAATGCACTGATGTATTTACCTTTTCCCCTAAGTTCGCAGTAAATACTTTACACTCCATCTATATGCTTAAAAGATTTATTGTTCAATCCAGCTGTATATTCCTAGAAATTTTCTTAGTACCTGAGAAATATTCAGCAATATTCTTGAATGAGTATCTGTAACTGCCATGATAATGTGCTGATTTAGATGAGAAAGGAAATTCCGATTCAGTATTAACGAGAACTCTCATGAATAAGCTTGTAATCTATGACACTTAACTCTCTAAATTTGTTATATTTATGTGAATAATTACCATCCAATACTCTTAAAATTAATCATATCCATTTTTCTTAGAAGGAAAATATCATTATTAAGATACCCCCAAAGTAACGTCTTCCAAAATTGTAATTTGTGTTTTAATGCGCAACATGAATGAAGGATAGCAGAATTCATTCCACGTTTTTGAATAGAAAAATAAACAGTGGAGGGACCTAGGACATGGTGGGTTAGGGCACCAGTGACTAGAGTCACATAGTAGCTCAGACTCGAAGCCAGTCTGGAATCCAGTCCTGGCAAGCGTAATTATGTGACTTCAGACGAGCAAATTAAACTTGAGTTTCTCAGGTGAAAAGAGGGGATATGATAGAGCCTACTTCATAGTAGCAATGTGAATTTGTGTGTCAAGTGCTTGGAGTAGCAACTAGCAAATGATATGTGTGATACCATATGTTATCTACAATAATAATATCATGATCATTACTGGACTAGCACGCTGCCTTACTGATGGTGAGAATTTAGCATTAATTGGCTTAATGGGCACTTGTTTGCGGCAGATATGTCGGGCTGGTATAAGTAACAGTTTATTGCATTATTAACTAAATATAAATCATGAAGAATGCATCCTAGGGTTTTCATTGCATCATTTAAGGCTCTAATTAATGAACGCTGTCTTGTAGCTTGGGGGAGTCATTTCAAGCACCTGCATTTTTACTGCTGTTGTTCTCCTTTGTGAAGGTTCTGCTCGGTGCGTCTCAGGATTGCTGAGCTCTCAGCAGGGATGTTTCATTGACCCCCACTATGACTGAAATTGGACACTGCCACACGGAGAATCGGGGCGTACCAGCAACTTGGTCACTATTCATACTTAAAAAAAAACTTTCCTGTAAAATTACAAGGTATGATTAAACAGAAGTCATGTTAAACACAGACTTGGATGGAAATTGGAGCAGATAAAAATAGTGAGACATTGTACAAAGACCTCGTGTAGAATCATACATTAAATTATGTTTATTCAAATAGCAATGATTACCAATTTGAGTTTCTTTTCTTAAATGCATCGTGCTTAGTTATATCAAATGCAAACTTGATCGATTCTAAAGCATAAAAAGAGAAGATTTCTAAGAACCAAGAGGCTAACATGTCAATATATGTGCTTAGGGAAATGCAAAGAATGAGACTTCTTTGTCCCAAGAATGCATGTAGGCATGTTTCCCCTGACAGAGGCCGGTGTCAGCAGTCATGGTGAGGGAGAAAGGTGCACCCCTGAGGCTCCTTGCCCAGGGCCTGCGGAGGTCTGAATCTGGGGGCCAGGAGTCCAGTATCCCCACTGCTCCGTACAGAGTCTGCACCAAGAACTCTCAACAGTCACGTTCTTACCTTGCCTTTTCTGGCACTTCCAGCATTTCTGTTCCTTCCCCATTCTCTCACTTTGCTTCTTGTCTCATTTATTGGTCACCTGCAGTTACCTTCCTAGTCACAACATGTTGAAACTCTGGACATGTCGCTGGTTGGTTGTGTACGTCCACAAGATGACCTCTCCTTGCCAGCAGGGGCTGGGGAACCGGACGGAAGGCTGAGAGGCCTACGCAGAGAGGACCTCAGGGGAGACAAGTCCCCGAGATGGCCTTTTTGGTTTGCTTGCAGCTACAAGCCAGGCAGGCCGTCTCTTGGAAAGGGCATGCTCTTGCTGTTGTTAAAGCAGAATAGAGGGAGAGGGAAAGGTGTTAAGTTCTTCATTTGACTCCTTTTATCTACACACGATTTCATTTTAATTGTTCTGAAGCATAGAGATTACAAATGAGTTTGGATTTGAGACCCCCTAGGTGGGATTTTTAGAGGAAAGTGGGTTGTGCATGGGGAACCTGACACAAAGGGACTTGTAAAGAGTTGGAGTGGCTATAAAGAGGGGTGCAGGTGTGGGAGGTTTCCCGACTCCTCCTACAACACCATCGGCATCGACTTGGAAAAGTCTAGCAAATTCTTTGCTGGCCAGTGGTATCAATACTATTTCGTACTCTGACTTCATTTTGCCTTAATTTACATGCTTTTCTGCTCTCCCCGGCACAGCCTTTCCAGTCCTTTCCCTGGATCTCTCCCACCAGCTCCAGCCATGCCAGACAATTTACTAACACCATCGATGTCACACCTCGACACTTCATCTTTTTGTTTGCTTGTTTTTTATCTCAAAATGCTCTGCCACGCCATCTCTACCTTGATAGCAAGAGAAGCTCGGGTCAGGCTTCACCTCAAATGCACCTTCACCATTAAGTCATTCCTGATCCTAACGGGCAGAATGGAAATCCGGCCTCTGTTGGCCCAGCACAGTTCCTGGTGCTCAGCTCCACCCAAGAGCCAGAAGCCAGTCACGATGTCTGTCCACCTCATGGAGTCCGTGCATCTTGATAGGAAATGACTCTTTTCTTTTCTCTAGATCTTAATATTGCAGATTTCATAAAACATTAGCTCAATATTTTCCTGATACCAATTCATCAGGCAAGACTTAAAGTAAAATCCACCCCCTCTGACCAAAAAGGAAGATAATTTATTTGAAGTGGAGAATAAACATGGGGCTTTGTGAAGTTGTTATAAAAAAATCAATATTATTAAACCAAATATAGCCACCGAAGGCATGTTCCCCCAAGCAATGGAGCAATAATTCTCTAACTTTATTTTTCCACTATACAGAATCGGAGAGTCTATAAAATTTAGGTCAATTTACCTTCTGCTCAGCAGGAATGCAATTGCGAAGTTCAGTAACCTGCAGAACAAACACACTTTCACATTTTCTTTAGGAATCCCTTGGTTATAAACTTTTGTACTTTCCAATTTATGGTTGGAATCTCATTCTCTTTTGGTATGGTTTGACTATTTCTTCTGCCTTACCATCTCTTTTGTAAAATTTTTTTTAGAAACAAAAGTTACATAAATTTTTATAAATAAAATTATCAGTTTAAAGGATGTCTAACTAATCAAGTAGCTGCTACTCATAAAAATAACAAGAAAACACAAATGTAAAATTAGAAAAGTATTATTTACAATTTCATTATTAATAAATCATGTTTGTTCATTTACGTGTCTTACATTTCCATTCAGTTACTTCCACAAATGCGTTTTATCTTTCAAACCACAGAAAATGAAATTATTGTCCCAGTTTATCACACTTCCACACAAAGAAGGACACACATCAGCATGTTTGAAATACAGCTAGTTTCATGTGTCCATATGTAAAATTAAAATGCTCGTAACAGTCAAAACTTTCATAGGCTAAAATGGAATCTTATTAATTTTTTCTAGTAATAAAATGCAGGGATTCAATAATTTTTTTTATCAATAATGTTAACTATTTTACACTAAACTGACTTTCTTACATAAAAATTTAGAACGCTGGTTAAAAAAATAATAAAGCACTTATCAATACAGAGTGACTGCCTGGACATTCTAACTTCACAGCTTGTTTTGAAAGTGTTCATGGGGAAAAGGTACAACGTGCCAAAGATGTGACTTTTGATTTTGACCAAGGATGTGACAAATTGCATGACCAGCTGTGTCGTACGGTCTTTTGGATGACCATCCATTATATAACATCGATAATTTTGACACCTTTGAGCGTGTAACTTTTCTCCTTGATTGGAGGCATGTTTAAAGTATTCTAAACTACACATTTCATGCAAGTTATTATTAGGCTGTTTCCCAAAGAAAAATTGACTAAAAAGAAGACTATATAGAAAAAGACAACAGTTTCACTTTAAATTTTTAAAAACTGGTCAAGTATATATATATATGTCTTCTAATTAGGGTATTCTGCAAATTCTGATTTACTTAGAGGACATACAATTTAAAACCCAGAGATCAGAGGATTTTGTCAAACCAAAGCAATTTTGTTTTTGAATTAACACCCCTTTCTACTTAAGGTATGATTTCCTAAACTGAATAATCTCAATGATTACCTAAGTACTTGATTTAGTCTTAAGGAGTAACTTGTGTAATGATATGTGCTAGTGAGTTTTATAAAAGAAATCATGTATTTTACTTTAAAATTTCCAACACAAACAGAGAACCACAATCATACAATTAAGCTTGGATTGAAAAAGAATTACTGATAATAGAATTCCATACACTTTTTAAAATTCAAGTAATTTTTAACATTTAATCATAGAGATAGAATTCCCCATATAATTGTTTGCCTGAAAACTCACTGAAGTTAGCTACCTGTTCACCCACATTCTTTGTGCCTCTAGAGTCCATTAAAGTGGTTCCAGTCCCAACACAATTCACTGCCATGATCTACCCTCTTGAACATGCTAGAGGTCACACTACTTCCCTCCACTACGCCCTTCAGTGGGGAAAAAGTTTCCATCATCAAGGAGTACAGCAGTGTCTCCTGTAGAAATTCTCTGAGACATGATCATGTTAGGGTGAAATATGACCATTCAAGGCGGAGAAAAGAATTCAGTGTTTACCAAACCCTTAATAAAGCACCTCTCTCTCTCTCTCTCTCTCTCTCTCTCTCTCTCTCTCTTTCTTAGGAGATAGTTGTCAAGTACAGCATTATGGACAAGTTTTCCTGAGGAAAAGAAAACACATCCCTAAAGGAAAAATAATTGGTCTTCTTTCTGATTAACTCAAAGCCGAAAATACTTCGTGTACCTTTAAGTAAAAAGTTATAAATATTGAGTTCAGCAGTTACATAATAAAATTAGTATGTGAACTGGAGTGTATTTTCACATACTAACAAATTAGAAAACTGAGTTAGCACTAACTTCTAAAAGTAAAGCCAGGTACTTGAGCATCTACAATAAAACACATACTCGATTCTCATTTCATGGACTTGCCTTAGGTTGAGCAGGGAAGGGTAGACATGGGCTTTGGTAGTGCTGAAATCTTCTTATTGGTATGGATAGTTCAATGAGGCATTTACAGGTGTCAGATGAGTAGCAATAAGGAGATCTTTTCCTGCTGTGCTTGCTTAATCAGGTTTGGTAAACCCAGATGTTATCTACTGGTATGTAAGAAGTTTCACATAAGAATGTAAATTTTACAGCATTCTTTAACTAATGTATTTAATGTGAACCACCTCCCATTATATCTCCCTGCTGCCCCACGAAATTGTTATATGGAACATTTTTTCCCCAATATTTTACCAAGTGGAAAACTCTAGAACCCAGTAATTTTGTGGAAAACTACAGAAAAATTTATAACTCCAAAAACCAGCTCATCATCCACTGTACCAATGGATGTTTGAAAGAAGCCTCATAAAAATTCAGTTAGGGTTGTATATTAGACAGGCAGAATAAATCAAGAGGAAAATAATTTTTTCTTCCTGAGAAAGCATCAAAAGTTAGTAAGAAATGACAGTCTAGATTAGAAATTTAAGAACTTAGAGATGTCCTGCAAAGTGATGGCTATAAACTGTCATGTCTTAACATCATATTTTTAAATTCTTAGGAACTTCTGTGATCCTATGATAAAAGGAAATGAACCACATTACTTCTAAGTGAATTGCTTATTTTATGATGCAGCATATATTTTGAGTATAGTAATATCACAAATTTATTTTAATAATCACATTCATAAAATCCCTAATTTTTAAAGATGTATACATTTCATATTTTATTACTACCTTTTAATGTTCAGAAGACAACCTGACATAAATTTTCATGCAGGCTACAGCTGTGGATTTCCAGGGGTTTGTAGAATGATTAGTTCACTGGATTTTAACGGTAATGAAAGAAGAAATTACTTGTAATATGTAGAACTGCTAAAATGTACCGATTGGAGCTTACAGAAAACCATGCAATCAATAATAATACATAAATATCACGCTTTCATTCAATTTATTAATTCTTTATAAAATCATGTTGGCTGTGTGACATAAGGCATCGGCTTCACCTTTAAGGCATTGACATGCCTGAAATTGATGATCCAGACATTTTGCTTATGCAATGCTCAACTACATTTAATAATTATGCATTGAGAAGTGATTATGCAATTTAACAATTATGGAAATTAAGTGATCTTAATGACGAGACAGGTGATGGATGGTTTTGGGTGACAGACTCATATTACTGCCTAGTTTATAACTGCCTGTAGACAGGCACAAATTTTCAACATGATACTCATCAGCTTCTTTTTCAAGCAATATGCTTCTGCATTTGGTGAGACATAAATGGAAAGCCACGTGAGAAGACAGACACAATCTCTCTTAGATTCTCAATATGGAAATCAGCTTGTATTCTTAAGGAGAGACTCTTTGTTCCAACATTTCATTTATTTGGTAAGTTACAGTGGTATCTATGGGCCTAGGCTAGACTTTCTGCTACTTGGTGAAAAACATGTATGTGACCCACCAGAAATTAAATCCTTGGGGTAGTCACTGTACCGGTAAATTTACAAGATTACAACCTCCCAAGAACTGAATAAGAATTCTCTTCTAATATCTATTATGGGCTTTAATTCAGTCAGAAGGCCCTATCCTAAAGAAGGGAAACTATGTTTGGGATTACTTCACCTCCTATTCGTGAGCTACACTATGTGACCCTAGGCATGTAAAACTCTTCTTAAAGAATGATGTAATTAGATAAATCCTTTCATGTCAGCAAAGCAGACTGTAACAGTGATCAAGCATTTTTATTTTTACTCAAAGTCTGTAGCTGTCCTCATCGGGGACAGTGGCACATTGAACTGTCCACAAAAGTGTCACTGTGCATGCACATGCCTGGATGAAATGTCCAGGATGTCCAAGTACCAACCCATTTGTGAAGGTGCATTCTCCTCACGCCTCACATATCCTGTGACGTAGAATTTAACATACAGGACGGGTTACACTAGGTATTACTGGTTTTGTTGTTTTCCTCCACAATTGTATTGTGAATTATTTGAGAGAAAGACTGACTTTTTTTTTTTTTTCAATTTCAGCAATGAACTCAGTGTCCAGCATATAGAAGGTGGCGATTTAATGTAAATGAGCAAAATGGAAAGATGGCTGGATAGTGATGTAAGGGTCAGCTGTCAGGAGTAATCATAAACATGTAGGAGGCACCTAATAACAAAGCTCTCAAAAAATGTCTGGAAAAATTAGCAGGACTAGAGGAGGAAATAAATGGAAAATTCCTTAGCATAATCTTAGCATTTGAACCCAGCAATATGTAGGAAAAGGTGATAACATCATGACCACGTAAGTAGGGTTTATCACGGGAAGGCAAGTTTAATTGAATATTTGAAAGTCAATCCATGCAATTTACCTTGTTAAGAAAATAAAGGAGAGAAAGGATAAAATCATTTCCAGAAATATACAAAGCATCTGAAAAAAATTTCATACGTATTTATAGTAATAAAACTATTACTATATAGTATCAGTAAGCTAGTGATAGAAGAAAACTTTCCCAATCTAATAAAGGGCGTCATCCCCAAATCCTAATATCTAACATAATTACAATAATGGAACATATACCCT
Organism: Lyroderma lyra; assembly: GCA_004026885.1. Lineage (NCBI taxonomy): Eukaryota > Metazoa > Chordata > Mammalia > Chiroptera > Megadermatidae > Lyroderma > Lyroderma lyra. Next base: position 34,383 of record PVJL010002094.1, read on the forward strand.
TGCTCTTAGGATCAGGAGCAAAGTGAAGGCTCCCTCTTACCACTTATGATCAATATTGTACTGAGGTCTTCACCACTGCAATAAGTTGAATAAAAGAAATAAAAGAATGATTGAAAAGGAAGAAGTAAAACTGTTTATTTGCATCTGACACAATTGTTTATTAGAAATATCTGAAGAACCTACAAAATAATTATTATAACTAAGTTAATTTATTAAAGTTGCAGGATACAAACAAAGCTAGTATACAAAAATTAAAAAAATACAGGAATTAGCAGCAAAAGAATGGAAACTAAAATTAAATAAGCTGTGGCAAATACAATAGTATCAAAACCATGAAATACTTAAGGAATAAATTTAACAATAATGTGCAAGACCTCTACAATAAAAGTAATATAACGCTGATAATAATTATAAAAAGACATAAAGAAAAATAAATTGCATTTACAAATCAGAAAACTCAGTGTTGTTAAGATGTCTGTCAGCTGTCTATAGTTCGACTGATGGAGTCAATGCACTCTCAATCATAATAGCATCAGGCTTTTAAAAATATTGATAAACTAATTATCAAGTTACTATGAAAATATACAGGACCTAGATATCCAAAGTAATCTTCAAAAAAAGTCAAAGGGCTTACACTATCTGACCTCAGGCTTCTATTGAAGCTGAAGAAATGGAGACTCTTTTACTGAAGTAATAACTGACAAACAAGTGACACAGAAAAGAGAACTCAGAAATACACCCAGACCTATAAGGGTATTGTTTAAAACTGAAAGATGCCAAAGCAAATCAATGGGGGGCGGGTGGGGGGGAATGAAATCTATTGAACAAATTTTGCTGGACATTCATTCATAAAAAATGAACGTCAAATCCTACCTCACACAATAAACAAGAAAATACGTAATAACCATTTCAGATAGTTTCTAAATCTAAATACACAAGCTAAAACCAGAAATCTTTAAAACAATAAATGAGACTTCATCAAAATTATTATTTGCTCAACAAAAAGACACTGTTAGGACACCGCAGTGCTCTGGCGTGGTCCGAGGCCGGCCTGTGTGTGTTTTGCTTCTGGTGCTGATTTCAGCCTTGCCCTTGGCCAGCCTGGGCTGTCTGCTAGGAGCCACAAAGCGCTATGCAGCTGGTTGCTGCCTGTGCTGGACCTGCAGGAGCGTTGGGGTGGACCTTGCTGTGAACCAAGGCTGGCTGGTCCCCCTAGGCCTGTTGCCACCCACTGCTGCCCATGAAGCTCAGTCTCTTAAAAAGCCTCCGTACATGCACGGGCTGAGCTGGGCTGGTTGACCCGGCGGTGACCATGCCCCTGGCAAAGCCACACACACTAGGAGGGTGGAGTCCCGGAGAGTCACAGCGTATGGCCTGCGGTTTTCAGAGCTCTCCAGGGCTGAGCCTGTGGCCACTGAGAAGACCGCGCGCAGTCAGCTGTCGCTCCCCCCGGGGCCCCAGGACCCTGAGGGCCGCCCAAGGAAGGCTGCAGCATCAGCTGGGGCCGACGGCCCTCCACGACGTCTCCCAGGCCGCTGCGGGATGCCCACTTCTGAGGTAGCAGCTTCCTGCTGTTTACAGCGAGCGCGGACCACCCAGGAGACCAGACGCATGCTCACGCTGTGCTCGCTGGGCGTGGTGGCATGGCAGGGCGCCCCTAAGTGATGAGTGCATGTGTGCGTGCGTGCGTGCGTGTGTGCGTGCGTGGAATTTACCGGACCAATGAGATCTCAAATGTGGCCTGTGGGGGCGGGTTTAACACGGGAAAGATGGTGCCTTCCTGTAGGCTGCAGGTGAGGAGGCTCCGCACGGAATCAGTGGACGTTGTTTCTGTAGTCCTTGCCCTGAAGCCACCCACCTCAGTCTTTCCTTGTACGTGTCTGGTGCCTCTTGAGTTCCTGCCCTTCCGCTGGAGCCCAGGGTGAGTGCTTGCAAGGGAGTGGGTGTGCGGGGCCCTTTAAGAGGACACCATTGATTTTTCACTGCCAGCTGTTGTGGGGTCTCATCATCCCGGTACAGGTCCCATGGGCTGGGGAGCCCGGGGTGGGAATGGGACCCCTCACTCTTCAGGAGGGGACTTCTGCCACTGAGGTGGCCCTCCTGGCGTACAACCGCTGTCTGTGGGTTTGGGGTCAGCCCATTGTGTCTCGCCCCTCCTGCCCGTCTCAGTGTGGCCTCTTCTTTTATGCCCTCAGATATACGGGTTCTGTTCAGCTCGTCTTCAGGTAACTCTTGAGCTTGATTGTTCTGTAATTTAGTGGAGATTTTATTGTAATCACGGAAAGTGGCATGCATAGCGTTTACCTATTGTGCCATCTTGGACCTTCCCCCACCTCTTTATCTACCTACTATCCGTGTATGCATGTGTGTATCTAGCTAGCTAGCATTTCCTATCACCTATCTATCTATGGATATATCTATCTACCAATCATCTATCATCTATCTACCTATCTATTTTTTCTGTCAACTCTGTTACAGAAGAGATGTTGTCTCTTGTCCAGGACTATATCCATACCTTTTAGAAGAGTGCTTGGTATCTAGACAAAGCTAAATACCATTCATTAAGTGGATGGCGAGTGAATGGTTTTCACTTTTCTACATCTTCAGCACAATGATCAATTTGTTGTTCCCAACTCTTCATTTTGTGAAACACTATTAGTACTTTGGGGGATAGCTGATATGGAGAGTTAAACACTATTTGTGTATTTTTAAAATACATGTAAAAGACAACAGGATGTTCCTGAAAATTAATGTTGTATATGTGTAATAAATAACAAATTCTATCAGTATCTCTTGCTCTATCATAACTTTTACAGCAACACACCCAGAATCTCTCCTTGAGCCCTGAAACATAGTTTACTCTTACTCTCCAGGATGATGTGATAGGTGAGGAGAATGAATTACAATTCACAAGTAATCCACTAGTCACACTTTGGTCGGTATGTTAAATGTCTCACTTCCTAACCTTCAACTTGAGCTGCTGCAGGCAGAAAGGTGTTTGCACCTCTTTCAGCCCCATCACCCTCGAGGAGCTGAAAAAAAGTGTTCAATGTCTAAATGGCAACCAGGATGAAGACGTGTAACAAGGGTGTTTTGGATCCACAGAAAAATCCTTAAATAATTAAATATGAAGCGGAGTGTAAAAAATGTATCATAACAAAGTATTTTCATCTACATTGTATTTCCGAAGGTTTTCTACAGACCTCAGCATTCTGTTTCTCATTTAATGTTTTTATGCTTATGTTCCTTTTCTACCTGTCGGATGGTGGTTGGTATGTTGGAGGACATATATACACTGGATATTGTAGTACCTTTCAATTGACTAATACACGTATCCCCTGTTTCTTCCCTAGCAGTATATATTTGTTTATAAAACTTAATATGTGACACGTGATGTGGTGATAGTATTTACTAAATAAATAATATGTTAGTAGGTTACATGCTTAATAAATAGATACCCTTCTTGGTTCATAAACACTTAACAGGTTGGTGGGCAGGAATTGAACTTTATGTTATCAAGTGATAGGACCTTCATACTCCCCTTGTGCCATTGTTCACATGGATGAGCTGGTGTCGCCGATGCCAAGAGCGGTATCATGTGGATGCTTACTGGGAAGTGGACGTGAGCTGTAGGATGGTGGAGACCTTGGCTCTTCACTGCTCTTCCTGCAGCGTCTGGGTCAGTGTCTCTTAGAGCAGAGAACGAATGGCTTCACTAGGGGAGATATACTTAAATCTCTTTTAAAATCCAGCACAACAAATCAAACAGCAGAATTACCCACATGTTTAGAGAGGACAATAGGCCTATTGCATTCTTTAAGGAGAGTTAGGAAAAATCTCATACAGGAGATGATACAGAGAAAGATTATGAAGGAATAATAAAATACCAGTCAAAAAATTATGAATTAAGTGTTCTAAAACATGGGGTCTCATAGATGTGGAAAATTACAAAAAGAGTAAATAGTAAGGCCTGTTCTTCTCTTATTAACAACAAAACGTTTCAGGATGTTTCCAGCACACAGGTCCGCGCTGGAGAATGGTTTCGTTAGTTAAGCTGAACAGTATCACCACAAGCTTGAATGCGCCCCTTCTCCCAGTTTCCTTATCTTTGTTTTCCTTCTAAAATTCTTTTACTTATGTTATTACATGTACATTGTTATGGTTTATAACATCTACTTTCTACCTCATATTCATCATTCTCCCGTGATATCGAAATGTCACATTTAAGTAGTTCTGCTTTGCTGTTATGTAATGAAAATACATTTCTACTTATTCTTTGGGAAATATTATCCTTAATTGTTTTTTTTTTTTTATTACTCATGGGAACCATGGTTCCTAACTTTGTACGGGTCTAGAAATATCAGCCTTTTAGCCTGATACTTTGTTTTTTAGCTCCAATTTAGAAATAGAGGAAGTTCATGAAACATTTTGTTTTTCACTGAAGTCATTGCAGGTGATTATTGTTTTGTACTGTTGGGTAATGGTGCAGAGAAGCTTAGAATCAGTGTGATTTTTATTCCATTGTAGATTATTTAATTTTATTTTCTTGCTTTGAGATTCACAATGATTTTTATTGTACTTTTGTCCTGCGGGGAACATCCTAAGATGTGAGTCAGTATAGATAACTGGACATCCATTCTGTGAGGGATGTTGGAGTATCTTTCAACTTGTAGAGTTAAGACTTCTTTTATTTTAAAAATGTTTCTTTGATGGATATCTTTTTGTCTCATTTATTTTGTTTTTATTAAGGATGTCAGTTATGCGTATGTTGAATCTCCTGTTTTCCTTGGCATTTCACATGTGTTTGTATTTTTCTCTGCACGTCGTCTTAAAGGTGAAATGCCTTCTCTCCTTGTCATTGCTTCCAGTGTGGTGACGTTTTCTGATGGATTTATGTTCTGATTAGACTTCTATCCTGCCTGCCTATTTCAAAAATCCCCTTATATTCTCTTATAATTTCCTAGTTAAGCCTTTGTTCTGAGCTCTCTTTACAGCATTCGTTTTTATTATATTTTTTGACTCCAGAAGGAATTGACCAATCACTCTATTTGGTGCCTTGACAAAGTGGGTTTTTTCCTTTAAAAGATTTTTATTTTTTTCATTATCATTTCCCCCCATTCACTATCATTTTTTTTCCCATTCACTATCCATTTTTTTCCCCTATAGCATGTTTAAAGAGCTTCAAGTCTATTTCTGGTTCTATTATTTGTATTTGAATGAGAGTATTTCTTATTGGAACATATATTTAAGGAATAATAATGCACAGGAATGCCTGTAGGAAGATCACACCTTTCATTACAACCCAGTAGAGAAAGAGAGAGAGAGAGAGAGAGAGAGAGAGAGTGTGTGTGTGTGTGTTTGTGTGTGTGTTTGTGTGTTTATGTAGCGACAGATACCAGAGAGGAGATATTTGTCTGCTGTGTTCATTCATGTGACTCATGTCACCCCAAAGACGAATTCTTGGCTCGTAATGCACATTCAAATAAGTATGTATTAAGTGGACAACAAATGAGTTAGCCTTGGTAAATCTCAGCTGACCAAGACTGGCAGTGCAGTGCTGTGCACCACCACCTGGGGGCGTCCTTGCCCTGTGTTTTGCAAAACTGTCTTGCCCGGAAAGTTCCAGGCTCACACTGACCTCCCTTACATATGCCACGCTATCCAACGTGGTTCAAAGTAGGTCACTTAACGTTCTCTGTAGCCAGATCCTGTTTCAAACAACAGGCCTTGCGTTTGTCCTTCGGACAAGGATGAGGCCACCTACTGGAGAGCTCTCTCCTCTGAGATTTTACTGGATTCTGTAGGCTAGGGACCCAGGGTTTTGTCCTCTACCTCTTGCCTCTATTTTTAATAACCTTGGCAGTCCTCCTACACAGGTATTTTAGTTTTGATTTTTTTCCCTCTTTTTTATTCCCTCATACTTTTCATTGTTTGTAGACAGGAGAAGATTAAATATATTTTCTTTCTTTTCTTAAGATTATATTAACATCTCTCTTCTGCATTCATTTTGGCATGTAGCTTTATCATTTGAAAATGGCTTGGGTTTAGGCCATTGCACTTCCCAGTTTTATAGGGATTAGAAATGGAAATCCTATTGTATATATTGATAAAAAGGGAAGACTTCAATAAATAAATAACTTTAAGTATTTTCATTTAGAATGTATTAAAATCAACTAACCCCAAACTAACAACATGTAAAAGTTGCCCCCCATGTCTTACTTTATACCTGGTCTCAGTCCATTTGTACAGTTGTCAAGTAAATTACACTGGTGACGTACTCTTGGAGCAACAGTGAACAAAATCAGAGCGTAAATGAGGTCATTGATGAGATTTTCCTAGTACCAGGTCTCTTGAGAAGTTACGCTTTCTGGAAAGGTTTCCAGGCCCAGACGCTCTAAGTAGTGATGTCAGGTGTGGAACCATAGCGATTTCGGTCATTTGTTTAGTTTACATGGACCCAGAAAGGTCGTCCCTCTTTCCTACTACTTGAGAAGGGTGGAGGATCATCTTCTTATCTAAAACTCATGGTTACACTTGTTAATTATTGTGAAATAACTCCAACCTTATTGAGTATAGTTCTTTGTGATGTTTGACACATGAGAAATTGGCCTTAATCAGCAACACTGATGGCCTTTACTTCATGCCCTTGAATGAGAACATGGATTTTTTATCTTATACTCTAACTTCTATCAAAGTATATTTTAAAATGTCGCAAAAGTTTCCGGTTCTGTGTGAGTAAATGAGAAAGCATTTAGCAAAAACTAAGAGGTAAAATTATGAGGAGGTATGCATAATAGTTAGAGGTTAAATATTCTCTGAGAACAATAGAATGTTAATAATAGCCTGAAGCTTGTCTCTTGGATGATGGATTGGCATCTTAGGAACGGGTTGAACTGAAAGTAGTTTGTAGGATGGCCTAAAGTAGAGTGGAGGTAGTGAAGGTAAGAGGGTACCGAGGCCGCGTAAGGGACACTTTGGTTCTGGGTTGAGCCGTGGCAATGGTGGTAATGGAGAAAATGAACAGACAGGAGGTCCTAGGTAAGAAGGAAAACGTGGGGGCTTTGCTGGGTAAGTAAACAAAGGAGGTTAATCAGGAGGGTGATGACTTTAGAATGGTTCCCAAGTCTTTGGTCTTGGTTACTGACAACACAGTGGCACCCCCACCAGCAGGTCTAACGTGGGGAAAGTGCAGTGCCCTCAGATTCAGGCTCGTTCCGTTCGTGTCGCCCGTGGAACGTTGGGTGGAACGCTGCACCAGCCAGGCGAGCGGACGGGCCCGGGGCTTTGGGGAAGCTCAGGGATGACTCGGAGATGGAGCACTAGGAAGTTACTGGGAACCTGGGGCACTGCCGAGAGGGAGAAGGGAACGGTCTCACGATGGAATGCAAAGCGACTTGAGTATCTTGGGGGTGGGGAGTCGGAAATGCTCTTACTCGATATTGCTGTTTTCTAAACTAAAAATTTAAAAGTATTTCTGCTGTTTACCAAAATCTGACCTCCTATAGTTTATAAGGACATGATTTTCACAGGGCCATGTGCCATTTCGGGAGAAGCTGTCTGGCGAACACTGGGAAAGAGAAGAGGATTTTGGCAGAGACAAGCGTGGGACAAAGCAGCCCCGACAGGAAGCTATTGGGAGTCGTCCTGGGATGACGCATATTGCAATGGGTTGTAGGCTTGCTATCACATACCAGGGAAAGGAGATGAAGATGCCAAAGCAGATTTAGAGGAGCCAACGGAACTTAAACTTTAATGGAAATTAGACAGTAATTAAGCAATGACGATTTTTTTTTCACTAAATATTATAAAATCAGATATTTGGATAACTTGTCTTGACCATTAATCTAACCATTGCTTCAGAGGCAGGAGCAGAAAACCCTTTTTAGTTTGCTATTCATTTCCATTTTCATACCACTATTTAAAAATCTTGAAACTGAAGTATAATCTAAAGTCACTTCATAGAAATCTTAGTTTGGCCAATATCACCATATTTACACTCAAAGGAGAATTCTGAATAAAGTTTAATTTCTTAGAGACCAATTGGTTTATCATGGTAAATTATATTCTCAAGACCACTGAAGCATCTCTATAGGAATTTAGCATATTTAACACACGACGTTTTATAACACAAAATAAAGTACACCTTGGCTGGTTATTCATTGTTTAACATTGAAAGCTATGTCACCCTTATGAACTCGTTACACATTGAGTTTTAAAAATGCAGTTCTATGTGAGCATATCTTAATAAATTGCTTATGCACCATACTTATGGAAAGAATAATCAGAATTTAAAAGGCATCACATTTTTATTCTTGAAGCATTGAAATGAGAGTCATGAAAACATGTTTGTATGACTCAAACGGCTGTTTTTAACAGCATGTTATCACTATAGTTCTATAATCAGGCCATCTGAAAAAGCATGTCATTTTAGCATAGAATATTAGACAGTGTATTTGGTCGCACATTAAATCTTACATGACCTGGAACAAAGGCTAAGGCATGATACTTTTGGGAAAGGTAAATTGAACTAAATTGAGATGCATGAAGTGGATATGGACATGCATTTTGGTAGCATTAACGTTTTATTTCACATAGTATCTATAAAACGAAGGAAAAATATAAAATACTTAGAATTTTTGATTAAGCAGTTTTTTACTTAAGGAGTATAATACAAACTTTATTATAGCATATGTGTATTCAAAATAAGGATAAAAATGTAATCCTGATGTTTTTAAAGAAATGACTTTGGGTGATGAACATTCAATACAGTATACTTGTATATAGATGATGCATTGTAGAATTATGCACTTGGAGCTTATATAATTTTACTAACTAATGTCACCCCAATAACTTTAATTAAAAGACATAAAAGAAACATGGCATGATATTCTCAAGATGATGGTGTCCTATAGGGTAAAATTATCCATGTATAAATTAATTTATTTTCAGACAACACTTGTTAATAACTCTTCAGAAAAATACAGACAGTTCTGTTAAGGTCAGAAACAGGAACTGGTACTTTAGTATTAGTAGTATTTAATAATATTTTAATTTTACATTATTAAACATTAAGCTATTATTTAACATTATTAAAATATTAAGCAATAAATTTAGAAAAATATATGACGTAAAATAGTAAAATGGAATTATAAGTGATAGAAGATCAGGAAAATCATAAAAGTCAAGAAAATCATTAATCTTTTATCCCAGAAATAGCCAATTAGAAAAATGCAATGGTATTTTTTCCCTTTCATCCTCTTCTCAAGAGCGACAAAGCCTAGGCGGTCAGAAAACACATATGCGTGGCCTGTCCTGAAAATACCCGCTATTACCGAGGGCGCTGCGTGGGCCGGGGACGTGCCACTGGGAAGATGGGTCTGTAAGTTAACGAGTCTGCAAGTTAGATAACAATAGGACTTTCTGTGGGACTTGACGAATTGGTGTTAAAATTCTTTGGAAATTGGCAAGAATGTAGGTCTGTGGGGCACAGGAGGTTGTCGTTTCAGATTTCAAGGCGTACTGTAAAGCTGCAATGGCAGCAGTTGAATAGTTTAAAAAAAGATACAGACAAATGTGTCAACCAAACATAAACTTGGCAAAAATCCGTGTGTATATGTGAACTCCCATGATAGAGGCAGTCGTCTAGATCGGTTGGAATGAAAACCAGTGCGACAACTGGAATTGAAATCATTTTCTATGTATGTGGTAAGTATTAGATGTCTGCCTTACCTGTATATGGAAAAAAGTTCAAACTGAAACAGTATCTAACATTTAAAATATCTCAAAGGAAATAGAGAATATTTATTTTAATCTCAAGGCTGAAAAAATTACCTACACATAGTGTATGAGAGACATAGACATTAAAAAAGTTTGATATTTTTGAGTTAAAACACAGAATTTCTGTGTGTGACACTGATTATAAAATTGTTTGTGATAACAACAAAATAGAAATAGACTAAATGACCACTCATATGGAAGAGGTGACTTTGTGAACCAATGTTTATATTTGTAGCCCCCTCATCTAATTATTGTACAAGTTGGTTCAGATAATAATTAGCTTGGCTAATTATCTCAGTCCTTTGAAAATTATTATAACATAGAATGTTGACTTTCATGATTGAAATTATGTGTATGTACACATGTATGATATTGATAGCATATGTTTATCATGCATAAGGATAGTCTGCTTTTTCTCAAGCTTAAATAAAATGCATTTAGGTAATATATTTTATCTTTGTTCACTCTAAAATCTGATTCCTCATGGAGATGTATTTATAGCTGCTAAGTAGAGCCAACATGTTATTGTGTGAACTACAATTTTCATCTTCCAAGGTCATCCTTATAATAGAAATACTAATTAATAGTTAGCACTTATGGGCTTTTTATCTTCTAAGTACTTACCAACAGTGGATTTAATGCTGCTGTGAACCATGAGCATCTTAATGCTTCTAGGATATAAGGAAAGTGGGCTCCTTGGGAAGGAAATTAGATCAGGGCATGTCCTCCTGTCCATTTGCAATATTCGCCAAGGGGAAGACACACATAATTCAGTTCACCTTTAGTGTGACGTTGTTGACGTCTAGGGGAGAAAACAACCCTGTCTTCCCTTTCCTAAGAAAGCACACTGCAAGTTCTCCATTGTTAAGCAAGTGTGGAATTTACTTGTTTACTGTGATTCACTGAAAGAAAAGCTCCAAGTAAGGTGCCCATCTGCTTAGAATACTGTAGGAATTTTTAATTATGTCATATGTACATTTTATTTCAAGATTGTTCCATATTTTAAGTGTTAAGCTGGAGACAAGTGGACTGTTTGGATGCACACACTATCATATTATTAATACGTTTTGGTAAGATTCTTTTGAGCATTCAGATCATTGTGGTACCTTTGCTGTGACATGAATTCCAAACTTTTTTGTTGTAATTTGGAACGTATTAACTATTTGCAATTAATTAAAGCTAGACATTTAATAATATAAAGGTAGGCAAGAAAATGACTCACCATCATTTGTCTCTAGGTGAATGTCATGGGTACAAAA